>JABUQX010017412.1:32500-62500 GCA_015478945.1 Trachelipus rathkii | reverse complement strand
AAGTGCTAGAAAAACGCAAATATATATTTGAAAATATTTATTTCTTTTTTTTCAGACGGCAAAAAAATATTTATTCTCATATATATATATATACTATATATATATATATATATATATATTATTTAATTAACCTCACTATTAATATAATATTATACTAAAGCTTCAGTACTATAGTGTAACTAACTCACTCACACTCGCAATATATAAATATAGTATATATAGTATGGGTATATAATACTAGCTTACTATAAATATATATATTATCTGGCTGCGAAGAGATATCTCCAATTAGTATAGGTCTGTGCATTTCCGACAATAGTATATATAAATTATATATAATATATATATATAATATATATAATATATAGTATATATAAGCACCCTTCCATGGATTTAAATAATTACCGAGTTTTCAAAGCAGTGATATCGAAGCAGGAGATTAGAAAATTGTTCCAGATGCCTTCTTTTTCTGGATAGGTGGATCGGACTAGTGGTTAGCCTACTGCACATTGTCTAACGGCGACGCTGTTGTCGTGGTTCGAGTCTGTGCGACGAGGTGGACAAATTTTTATCTTCTTATTATTTTCAATTTGGCACAACAAGCATGTTGTGCCCATTTCGGCGTTGCTTTACTTTGGTTGGTTGCTCCTGTAACCCAAGAGCACCAAAGCAGAAGGCCATGTAGCCCCAGCAGGTGTTCAAACCCCTTTCCTGTCGATTTAAATAAGTACCGAGTTTCCAAAGCGGGTATCGGAAGCAAGAAGATGTAGAAAAAACTGTTTCCGATATGCCTCTTTTTCTGGGAACTATCGACTTAGTTGGTAGAGCTTTCCTGGACATTGTAATCCGCGACGCTGTTGTGATGGTTCGAGTCCTGGCGCGAGTGAAATTTTTCTTTGTCATTATTTTTTTGCAAATTTTGTTGCAACAAGCATTGTGGCCCGATGCGTTCTTTGACTTTTGATTGGTTGGCTTCTTGTTACCAGGATACCCAAGCAGAATGCCGATGTTAGCCCCAGCAGGTGTTCCAAACCCACCCTCCTGTCCATTTAAAAAAGTATCCGAGTTTCAAAACAGTGATTTCGAAGCAATTATATAAGAAAAATTGTTCCGCAGGATGCCATCTTTTTCTGGAAGGTGGATCGGACAAGGAAGAGCTTCCTGCTACATTGTCTAACGGCGGGACGCTGTTGTCGATGGTTCGAGTCCTGGCGTGAGTGAAAATTTTCTTTCGTCTTACTTATTGCAAATTTGCCGCAACAAGCATGTTGGGCCCATTTCCGGCGTTCCTTGACTTTAGTTGGTTGCTCCTGTAACCCAGGAGCCACCAACAGAATGACAAGTAGCCACAGCAGGTGTTCCAACCACCTTCCTGTCGATTTAAATAAAGTACTTAGTTCAAAGCAGTGATATCGGAGCAGAAAATTAGAAAACTGTTCCGATATGCGTTCTTTTTCTAGGGAGAGGGATCGGACTAGTGGTAGAGCTTCCTGAACATTGTCTAACGGCGGCGCTGTTGTCGATGGTTCGAGTCCTGGCCCGCAAGTGAATTTTTTCTTCGTCTTATTATTTGCAAAATTTTGTCGCAAACAAGCATGTTGTGCCCAATTTCGGCGCTTTCCTTTGACTTTGGTTGGTTGGCTCCTGTAACCCAAGAGCATCCAAGCAGAATGCCATGTACCACAGCAAGGTTTCCAACCCTCCTGTCGATTTAAATAAGCACCGAGTTTCAAAGCAGTGATATCGAAGCATTAGATTAGAAATCTGTTCCGAGATGCCTTCTTTTCTGGGAAGGCGGATATTAAATTAAATATTAAATTTCATTTTTATAAAAAAAAAAAATTATAACAATCCAGAGAATCTATAAAAACTATTTTCTAAATTGTTAAAATTCGTGACATCACCTTATTAGCATTATGCTATCCTTATTATGCTTATTAGCATTTGAAATTGTGCTTTTCCACGTGGTATGGCTTGAGAGGTATGACGTATGATTCATCTATGACGTTGAGGATATTTATTGGCTATTTCAAAAAGATTTACCGCCTCTCCTCCCTGAAGATATTCTATTTTATAGAATATATATATATATATATATATATATATATATATATATATAATACGTATATATATATATATATATATATATATATATATATATATATATATATATATTATAATATACATAATATATATATATATATATATATAATATACATAATATAATATATATATATATATATATATTATATATATATATATATATATATATAAAAAATATATATATCCTCTCTCTTCTATATATATATTTTTTTATATTATATATATATATATATATATATATATATATATATATATATATATATATATATATATATATATATATATATATATATATATATATTATTTTCAGTAATTTTATTTAGTATAGCCATATAATATATAGAAATACGAATTTCAAAGAAATATATATTATTATACGGTATATATTATATATTATTCTATCTCTTTAAATATTATATATATGTATTATTTAAATTGTATATATATATAGATATATATTATATATATATTATATATATATATATATAATATATATATATATATATATTATATATAAGTATTAATATAATATATATATATATATATATATATATATATATATATATATAATATATATATATATAAATATATATATATATATATATATATATATTATATATTTTATATATATATATATATATATTAATATATATAAATAAAAAATATAATAAAATAAAAAAATTTAATATAATTGGAAAATAAAAATAAAATAAATAAATATAATAAGAATATTGCATAAAAGATATTCTAATAATAATAATATATTATATTTATATTATATACAATAAATAAAATAAATAAAATAAATAAATAAAATTATAAAATACATAAATAATAAAATATAAGATAAATAAATATAATAAAATAAAAATTAATTATAATAAAATAAAAAAAAATATGATATATATATACAAAATAATAATAAAGAAAATATATTAAATATAATAGAAATATAATAAATAATAATATAAAAAATAAATATAAATGAAAATATAAATATAATTATAAAAAAAATAAAAATAAATGTAAAGTAATATAAAATATATATAATAAAAAAATAAATATAATATAAAAATAATAAAAATAATAATAAAAAAAAATGTTATATATAAAAAAATAATAATACAATAAATTAAAAAAACACAGAAATCAAAATAAATAAAAAATAAAGAAAAAAAAACATACATAAAAAAAAAAAAAAAATAAAGTCATATATAAATAAAATAATAGAAAATAAATATTAAATAAATATATATACTAATATATAATATAAATAAAAGATAATATAAATATAATAATAAATAATAAATATAATAGTACATAATAAAAAATAATAAAAATAAAAAACACAACAAAAAAAATAACATAATAAAATATCTTATAAAAAAAAAAAAATGAAAAATACATAAATAAAAAAAAATATATAAATAAAAAAAATAATTATTACTCTAAATAAGTATTAAAATATAAATTTAATGAAAATATAAAAATAATATACATGTATAACATTTGAAAAATAATATTGAAATGTATCCAACCAATACAAAAAATAAAAATAAATAAAATAAAAATATCAATATAAATTATAAAATCTAAATTTAAAAAATAAAAAAAAAAAAAATAATATAATAAATAATATAAAAATATATAATAATAAATATAATATAAATACAAAAAAATATAAAATAATATAAAAAAAAAATATTAAATACTAGAAAGTTACACTAAATAATAAAATAAAATAATAATTAAATAAGCAAATTGTTTCAAAATTAATAACAAAAAAAATCTTTGGTCGCCATAAAACAAATAAAAGAATAGAACAAAAATATATAAAAAATAAAAATAAAAAAAAAAATTTCATAATTCAGGGATATATAGTAATAAAAAAAAATATTAAAAACAATAATATATACTATAAATAAAAAATCATGAATTTACCAATAAAAATTAAAAATAAAAATATAAATAAAAAAAATAAAAATAAAAAATAATATATATAATAATAATATATTAATATCGATAAAAATAAGATATTTTGGATATGACAGCTAATAATAATTAGTTAATAATATTATCTAATTATTAATATATATTTAACTGACAAATTAATCTTATATATATAATATATATATATAATATAATAATAATAATAATATACTATATTATACTAAATATATAAAAATATATATATATATATAATATAATATAATATATTATATAATAATATATATATATATAAATAATAAAAATAAGCAATATTCAATAGAGGTATAATATATATATATATATATAATATATATATTTGCTTTATATTTGCTTATCTTTATAACAAATAAATTTATGTATTTTTATGTAATATAATTATATATATATATATATATATATTAATAATATTATTATAAATAATTATATATAAATATGAATATATAATATATATACTGGTCGGTAAATGCTCTTTACGATACTGACACCAGAAATGGAGGATGAATGATTTCCAATAACAACCTATCAGTTCGAAATCAAAAGGCGAATGAATTCTCAAATATCCAAAAACCGCTCTATAAATAAAGAAATAAATGGAACACAATTATAAATATAAATGTCATTACAAATAATGAGTATTACTAAATATAAAATAAATATAAGTTAAATTTTAGATTTAAGATATATTGTTCTAAATATTTCATGAATACATAAAAATCAATTTTAAAACAAACACATCAAAATTCTCCAATATTATAATAATAATAAATTTTAATTAAAATAATAAAAAGTATTAATGCAATATTAAATATTAATAACAAATAAATAAATATTCAAAAGATAATTAATAACAAATATAATTCATTGAGATATAGCAAACTCTATATATCTTATAAACAATAAAATAATTACCAAGTAAAACAGGACTTTAAATAATTTTACAGATTAAATTATATATTAATATATTATTATTTATTATTATTATTATATATAATATATTTTATTATTAATATATTATATATTATTTAAAATAAATTCACCACAAATTACCTTTGCACGGCGATGTGGAATGTTTTTTAAGAGAAAGTGAGAACGTCTTTTGTTCGTCTACATTAAACCTGTCTGTGTCATATAACATATTATATAATTAAAAAATGGAAAGAAAAACAGTACATAATTTGTACATTATATAAATTAATATATAATATTAATAAATAATAAATAAATCAAATAAAATACATATCACATGAATTTACACTTCTATATTCATAATAACTACCTAATCTTAATATACACATCATTTCGCGAAGCAATATGAATACTTAAAGGAGCATGATATTCAATTAAGCTTTTTACTTAGACAGATCATCAGCCCAAACAAAAACGATTTTATACGATGTTCCAAACCCTTTTTAAAAAGATCGCATTCATGTCTCTCTATACCCCTACTCCTAATCTCTCTAACCCTACACAAGGTTTCCTACCCTCATCAAACATCCTCACCCATACCATTCCTCTATCCCTTTCCTGAAGTGAAAGCCATACCAAATGAATTCTATATAAAATACTAGATTGATTCCTAGCATTGAATTACGATAGATTGATCTAGATTGATTCCATAGATTGATCCATAGATTTAGGAATGGAATTTACTAAGGAATAGATATTATCCATATTAGAGAAACTGGAGTCACAGAACTGATTTCACATCTTTGGCGCCAACTATTACGACCAAAAGACTCAACAAACTGAATGATCAGGCACAATTAAAAAAGATAAGAGAAAGATAAGTTAAACAAAAAATGTATGCAAGAGCTAATGTTTTGAAGATAATTAAAATATTTCGAAACAGAGTATTTTTTGAATATATATTATCTTCAAAAGCAAATAAAAGAATCTATTTGAATTTTTAATTATATTGGAATCTAAAATTTACATAAAGGAACTCCTGCCATCAGAAAATTAAAATTCAAGGATTTTTATTATATCCATATAAAAAATATATCAAAAATATATAAATTCAAAAAAACAAACGCAAGAAAAGAAAAGGTAATATAGTCAATATAGAATAGGCATAATAAGTCCAGTTAGCAATGATAATAGAAAATATTTTACTAAATCACATTCTATGAGAGTAGATTCGCCTATATAGGATAGAGTAGGTGGACTAGGAGTCATTGGAGATTAAATTAACTGATTGTCTAAATTTTATGGGAGCATCGTAAACAAGGTTACAATCATTCAATTTGATTCTGATGAGGGTAAATTTGAAACATATCGGCGTATACCTCTAATGGAAGGGTTGACATGGGTATATTATTCAATGGAATATCTTGAGTTCTTGACTTTAATTCTTATCAAACATATACTAACAACAAATGCTTTTACTATAAGGACCAGAGATCAACAACATAATCAACTATGATGAAAAATGAATTCAAAATACCTAGAATAGTCCTCACACCGTATATAGGGATTAAAGATTAACTTGAAAGAAGATATGGAGTTTTAATGGTGAGATAAGGTAATTATTAATACTGTAACTAGTCTCTATATATCCACTGAACTTCTTCAATTAATTTGGAAACTTTGGAATATTGCAATGCAGAGATATTATGGACAACACATGAGTTAAAAAATTAAACAAAAAACTTATCGGAATTGAGCCAATTAATGAAGTATAATGGACAAATATTCTATATCTAAATTGAAAATGAGAAATTTATTAATGATAATTAGCAGAGGTAAAAGAACAACCCATGAGGCAATATTAAGAAATAAAATATTTATATGCGTAAACAGAATGGGAGTCATTTCCAGGAAATGGGAAAGCTCATAAATTTTTTCATGCACAAAGAAAAAAATATAATAGATAAAAAATTTGGGGTTAAGGCAAAAGATCTTTAAGATTATAAAAGAATTAAAGTTAAATGTGACATAATGAGAAAAAAATTGTAAGAAAATATAGTTAAAGCAAAAAGCGAAGAGCAAGGACATCGTTATTTGTACATCAATAAGGATGTAAAAGTTGTGATTGAGGGCAAAACCGCTGTTTTACCTATGTTGCAGACAATAGTTCGTGAATTGAATTTCGCAAATAAGTATATTTTCTCTGACCATAATTAACGAAAAGGATAATTATTCGGTGTATTATACATTATTCGAACAGAAGTTTCATTAATGAGATATGAATGTTAGAATGGAAATTAACTATATGAAATAAATTTCAATCATATTGAAATGAATAGGAACTAGATGTATTAATTCAAATTGGAGTTAAAGTGGTTGAATTTATATAGTCCAATGAGTAAATTGATACAAAAATGAATAGGTATGTTAGTCAGCTAATCTAATTGGAATAATGATAGGATGTAATTTAGTGGTTTGTGTCATTCTAAGTATAATATAGGTAACACAAAAGATGAGTGAGAGAGTGATCATTAAGTTATCTTGTTTCTTAAAGCATAATTGCAATGATGATGAATAATAATTAGATGTATCATTGTAAAACTGATAAACTTGAATTGTTCAACTAATGATAAATATAATGATTTGAACACTCTCCTAGTGATTAAGTAATGTGTGGTTGACAGTGATCTGTTTTGAAAATTCAATTAATTTCATGTAAAGTTAATTTGAAATTGATAATTTCAGGTAATTGACTTCAACTGTTCTTTAAGCTCATTAACTAATAAATTTTGAAGTACTCGCGAAATTTCCTAATATATTAATCTTTTTTCTTAAAAATTTATTTGTTTATAGATACGGTACCAAATAAAATATTAAGAATATCTCCTCCCAATTCGAAAGCAGCTCTTATATCTAGTTGAGAGTGGACCCAAGGTAAGACTTTAATTATCAGCCTATTTGAGATATTACTTCTAGTTCATTAAATTTTTAATGAGTTAGAAATTCCCATTGTGCGCTCGTTGAATTTAATAAAAAAATATTAATTAAAATTATCGTAAACGACAGGCAAAAATTTATCTTAAAGAGTATCTATCATTTTAGTGGTTCTATAAATAGTGGTTTTAATTTCTGATGGGCATTCTAAAGATACAATCAAGTCACAAGATATCCTTCTATAAAATTTACTTCACCGGAGTGATACAAAATGATACTAGCAAGTACTAACTTGTCTCTTCATAATGATATAGTGAGAGAAGGATAAAAGACTGAACAGGTAAAAGAAGATATGCCAAAAAACTGGGACGTAAACAATATTATATTCATCTACAGATCATGAAACTGATATAATTACTTCGATATTAATAAATGAGTCGCCATTTTACATAAAAGTAAAGAAATAATTAATAATTAAATATATATGTCAAGGATTCAAAATATCTTTTTAAAAAGTTACCTATGATTATACTAGCTTTACGTTAATTTTTATAAAATTTAAATTTTATTAAAGTTTGATATGTTTCTGATAATTGGATCTTGGATAATAAACTAAAGATAAGATAATGTATAAAAACATTACTGAATTATAAATTAAAATTAAATTAAAAAGCTTTAAGAAATTGTTAGCAATTAACAATATTTCATCTGAATTATCATGAACTTAATTAAAATTAAAAGATAATATTTAGCATTAGAGGGCTAATTAATACTTAATAAAAGCAAACTGATAATATATGCTGATGAAAATACTTAATAAAATTAAATTTAAAATAAAACAGCTGATTAATATTTTTAATATATTCATAATAAATTAAACGAATATTTTCAGATATTTAATATTTTGTTTTCATTTCCAAAAAACACAAGGATGATACTTATTAATAATAACAAAAGATACCATAATCGTTCTTGGCAGTTTCGAATGTCGATATATTTAAAATTTTTTTTTTTTTTTTAAAATTTATTTTCTTTTTTAGTTTCAAAAAAAAAAAAAAATGACCAAAAAAATAAAAAAAAAAAAATTTTTTTCCGAATTCGTAACGGACATAATAAAAATATATATACTTATTCTAAAAGATAAAGAATAGAAAAGTGTAAACCTGTTTTTTGTGTAAAATATCATTGTAAAATAGAAATATAAAACTTAAACCTATAAAGTTATGAACACAAATAAAAATAAAACAAAAAAATATAATTGACAAAATTTTATCAATCATAAAGAGTTTTTAACTCTTAGAGGTAAATAGTAAGTACATATTATTTCTTCAGTCATTTCTAATACAGAACAACTGAGCGGTCTCTGTTAATCTCTGAATTCAATGCATTCCTTGTGTGCTCTCTTCCAGTTCTTTGGGTAAGAGATTAGAAGGATTTACATAGCTCTCTAATGACTTGTTTAGACTTCTATGTAAAACATCTTCGTATCCAACATCCCAATCAGACCTCATAGAAATTACTAGGTAGACGGTCATATACGAAGGATCTTCTTTTCTACCACACTCTTTGAGGGCAAATATTCGAGATGTTTTCATGTTTGCAGCAAATTTCTCTGGAGGTGTTCAACACGAAATTCATTCTTTGAGGTAGTGCAAATTACAAGACTATGGACAAAATAATTCACCACAAATCACAGTAAAAAAAAAAAAAAAAACCAAAAAAAAAAAAAATAAAAAAAAAAAACAAAAAAAAAAAAAAAAAAAAAAAAAAAAAAAGCAAAAAAAAAAAAAAAAAAAAAAAAAAAAAAAAAAAAAAAAAAAAAACTACATAAAAAAAAACAAAAAGAAAGAAGCGAAAAAAAAAAAAATAAAAAAAAAACAAATAAAAAAAAAAAAAAAAAAAAAAAAAAAAAAAAAAAAAAAAAAAAAAAAAAAAAAAAAAAAAAAAAAAAAAAGAAAAAAAAAAAAAAAAAAAAAAAAAAAAAAAAAAAAAAAAAAAAACAATCCATCTGCAAGAAGGTAGTTACCAAAGCATATCCTCTTGTAACATTCAGAGAATCAAAGGCAGTTTCCTCAATCGATTACAGAACTGAGTCTGAATCTTGCTATGTCTGATTTGGTGATAGAGACAGGTCTATAATACCTCTACTGAAGATTACTTGTATTGAAGGAGTAGAATATACAATTCTAACTTCTAATGAAAAGTATCAGAATATTACTTATGAATTAACAAGAAAGTTTTCGTTTCTAACATACAGAGATTCTTGCTGAATAATCTTGAATGTTGAATCATCTCGAAGGAATAACTAAGATTTATGTTCTCATAAAATTAGGGAGGAAATAACCACGAAGAAGATTGGATTGGAGATTCAAAATATAGATCAAATCTTCCTGTACGATCTACTATTCATTCAGTTCCACTCTATGATTTCTTTACTGTTGACTATACTTTGGGGAATCCAACCGTTTCTAGAATTGCATCTGGATTTCCAAATCATCATATCAAATGAAAAAATGAAGATTCACAAGATAAATCTTTATATCAACTGAAATTATCTTCACTATATCCCGGTAAGAAACCAAGGAAATAATTTCGTTGATTTAAACACGAAAGCATAGCTATTAATGAAGCTACACTATTAATTGATAATCTACAATAAAGGCCTTCAAATCTTTATGTTCAACCTTTATGAAACTATTAGCTCGGTTTTTTGACAGCAATTTACAAAAACAATAAATACGCCCACTTTATCAATTCTCATTTGTGTGGCATGTTTGATGCTAGTTTTCCATAGCTTTAATTGCTTTCTATTTCATAGATTTTCTACTAAGCTAGTCTCTGATAGCATTACCATATCTTTCCAAACTACGACATCTACACTTCATACTGATATGAATTTTCTACATGATTCGATACTATTATAAAATGAAAAGAGACAAATTAATTCATGGCATCTCGTAGAGAGAAAGTCTAATATTATATAATCCAATTGAGAACAGAAAATGTGGAGAAAGATTCCAAATATGATACTATATTACGAAGTAAATTAAATTGCTATTTGAGCAAAAAGAATAAGTATCTTTGACCATCCTCTATGATTGTCCTATAAACAAAAATGACGGAGAAATTTATCACAATATCTGCATTCAATCTATTACAACATACACCATTTTTGACTTGTTTTTAGGGGCAGAAATAAAATTATTAAAAAAAACCCTTTTTTTTTTTCTTATTTTAACCTTCCAAGCCTTACATAACTCTTTGAAGGCAGTTGATGAAGAATAAAATTCTGGAGAGGCAATTATTGAAGCCTAAATATTCTAGGCTCGAAGGACCGAACATATCCACTCTTTCTGGTAAAGATTGAAGCAAATTCTTGGGCTAAAAAAATTGTTTCTTGATTTACAGAGCCACTAAACTCGCAAAGATAAAGCGTGATTAAAAAATACTCTGAAAACGAGAAATGTGATTTGAGCATCCTGAAATCGAACATGTGGCAGAAAGTAGTCCATAATACTATCCACGATGATAACATCACGGAAACGGACAAAGATATAAGAAGAAGGGACAAATCTGTATGATTTCAGCCTTTTGGAAGGACTAAGGACCTTTAACCAATTAGCTAACAAAGACACGCACTGAGAAACAAGTACTACCTTTCACTAACTATACTAAATGAGAAAACAGTATCTCTACTCGAACTCGTTTTATCAAGTCCTCTGTTGGTCCTCCATAGCCCAATTCCAAGTGAAGAAAATGGCACTGATACTTTACTAGAAGTAAAGGATCATGCTATCTGAGTACTTAGATTACAGTAAGAGTTCCTTTCTAGTTGCATAGTACATAACTATTCTTATGGAAAATAATAGGGATAAGTTTAGAGGTTCAATTAGCCCACTTAACTAATATCTTTTTAATCTGGCAAAATTTTCTGTTCCCTATATGAAGTTCTAATATCGTCTAAGATAAAAATCTTTCTAAAGTAGCATCGGTTTCATTTCTAAATCCTCTAAAGTAAACAATTCGTGCTTTTGCTGAGGTGCCTACTCAAATAGATCAGCAGGTAAATATGTTGTTTATTCCCGTCTATATACTTTATAGTATGGCGAAACAAACCTGGTTTAAAAACAAGTTCCCAACGGCTAAGCGTACCCAAAAACGATTGATATGATTTAGTTGCGAATATAAACAAGAAGATTGATTGTCAGAAATATATAGTGATGGGAGAGTAACCAAACACTGTATCTTAAGAACTTTTGATAGTGAGAAGGACAACAGACTAAAAACATTCTTTATCTATAATATAATAGTTGAGTCACTAAGCCTACTTAACACTCCTTGAAACAAAGATAACGTTCTCCATTGCCGTCATACTGGACATTTGGGCTAAAAACATCCCCCTAATTCCATAGTCCGCAGGATCTGTACTATAAAAAATGGCTTGGAATAGTCTGGGAAAGTTAACTGAGGTTGAACAACCAATTTTCATCACTTTTAAGAGCATACAAATGCACTGGTATTCTTTCTTTTCCATACAAACTAATAAACACTCTCTTAATTAATTTATATAATGGTTATCGCAAAATAGATGCAAAAGATCACATAATAAAAAAAAAACGAAAATAGAGAAAAATCCTAATAAGATATGATGTTCCTTAAACACATTGTGAGAAGGAACGAAACTCTTCAATCGATATCTATCTTCCGCTGAGACTACTGGTGAAATTCCGTCTCTTTCCTAATTTAAATCCTAAATACAAAAACTGAAAGATTTGTAGAAAATGGACATTAGTCAATTTAACTCGCCATTTATTTATTTCTAATGCAAGGTAAAAACTTTCTTTAAGTTTTCAAAATGTTCTGCCTTATTTTTACCCATGATTAAAGACATCATCCAAATATACTTGGGCAATAGGTCCATAATAAAATGGTACTCAACGCAGACTTGACATTTGTCCTAGCATAAGGTACATAGGAGCATTGCAGGTGACCCAAAATAAAATTCTGAGATTGGGCAGTCAATAAGCCTTATCCTAGTACGGAAAGCCCATTAATTTCATGATGTATTCACTCCTCAGACTTCGAGGATGGATACGCGAATCGAAATCAAAGTCACAACTAGATAGACAATCGTACTGCGCCTATAGCGGACGAAAACTATTTCGTCTATTGAGTGGACAGTGAAGTACAACATCTGGACACTAGAAGGAAGTCAAAGAGTTGGAACCTAAATCTATAACAAACACGAGGTTTGTTAGAGTTATTTCTGGGCCACCACCAGTAAGAGGTGGAACTATGTGAGCAGAAATAAGCAAGCTATTAATATCATCCTTTACTTTAAGCATGCATCATGCAATACAAAATATATCTAATGTCCGATCACAGATAGCGATGTGGAGAGGAACGAATACTGATTCTTCTAAAAATAAATCATTTGGAGAGCATCTGGGTTAGTTCTATTTCAACTTCTGATATAGAGAACATCCACCCAGGAACTGCATACAAACATCTAAGAAAGCAATACACGATCCTATATTATATTCCCAATTAACAAATCAAAGAAGATTCTTTCATAAATGTTTAGGTTTACTGTTAAAATAGAAACATTCTGCCTCTTAATTGAAAGTCAATATTCTGTAATTCAAATCTGATTCTGTACTGCAGTTATTGAACTGCTTATCTGAATTAAATTACTGAGTAGAGCTTTACTAATACAAGTAGGAAACCTATTGCTATATTTTCTTAAGACAGTTGCAGTATTTAATTAAAAATTCTTCTTTTTACAATGAGTTCAATAAATAGGAATGACATTTTTCAAAATTTTTATATTTCTTAAATAAAAAGGTTAGTCACTTAAGTTAATAAACTTAAAGATAAACTTCAATTGTTTTCTAACTAGAACATAACGAAGTTTAGCAAAATATTAAATGGCCACTAAGGAACAAAAGAAAGTGTTGATGTAAACACTTCTTTTCCAATTTCAAATCTCTTTTATTCTCAGGTCTGACTTTCAAATAACCATAAGATTGAGCAGGTGCCATTGTTTCTTCTATTAATAACAATTGAATTTCTATTTCTTCATCTGCTATTAAAAGTCACTTCCTCATAAAGGAAAAAGTGGGAAATTGCTTCGGCGTTTTACAAACAACGGATCTATTCACTATCTATCTTTGATAGAGCTTCTTCAATGAACCTGTAGTTAATCTTCATGTCATTAGTAGGCCTTCTTCAATAAGCCTTAGTAATATTCTACTTTGTTAGGCTTTTCCAATGAGGCCTTTAATAAAATAACTTGTCTGATGTAGGGCTTTCTAAGAATGGAGCCTTTGTTAATCTAATACTCGTTAGGCTATTCCAATTAGAGCCTTTATTAAATTAAATATTCTGTTGTAGCTTATCCAAGAATGGAGCTTTATTTAATTAATGGTTTTAACAATTATCACATGTAAATTAGATTTAATTTAAAACTTATCATTACCTATTAGAGAATCTTTTCATATGAATTCATTAATCATCTAGTCTTTTCTTATAGTTATACTATTTTAGCTTGATTCATGAGAAAAAAGCTACCCAATTTGGACAAAGATTACAAGACTTTTTTTATCCATACCTCTTTTCTTCATCATTTAAATAGCGATGAAGAAAGGTCGATATGAAGTTATGTAGAATATATTTTGTACACAATAAATTTAATTCACGAGGTTGTGGTGCTTTCAGTTTAACATACTAAAAAGAGTAAAATGGAAAGGTATTATTTTTGGAATGTGTAGTCTTTAAGACAGTAGAATCAAACATCTCCTTATAGGATGGATCATCTAGAGTTCAATCACCATTGGAAACTAATAATACTAGCCATCATATAAGATAGTAATATAAATTCCTTCTTTCATAATTTCTTTTAAATCAAATATCCAACGATAATCAAAACAGTTGTGCTTCTAAATACTAATAAAGGCATATGCACTTCAACATCGTTCTGACCTTTTGGTGGAAAAGTCAAAAATAATTGACAAAAATACATAGACATACCCAATTATGGGTCTAAGATTCCATACACCAAGAAAGCTAGAGGTTACTATCAACAACTCTATTCTTTAACGCTCTGAAGTAAAAATTCCTATTAAATATATTGGTTCTATATTACACATTTTTCATTATTAAATGCTTTGCACTGAAATCAAAAAATTCTGATATCTCTTTCACTGAGAAGATCTGGGCAAAAAAAATGATTCATTAAATGTTCTTTTCAATCTTCAGTACCAGATATTCATTCATTGTTCTGAGTCTGCTTTGATGAATTTGTAATCAGAGTGAACTCTATGTATTTTTAGGGACTAACTTACCTGATGGCTACGCTCATTCTAATAGAGTAAGCAGTTTGACTTTCTAGGATAATTTGAATGTCTCTTTTAATTCTCGACTCTTCGAGCTTTGACCCCATTATCAAAATCAGTGGGGTTATTATATGGTATTACCATATTATTTTCATTCACATTTGGATCACACACAAGGTGCATTCTTGCAATATAACGTCGAACCCCTGGTGTGAGAAATTTCCAACACACTCGCAATATGTGTATAATCAACCACAATTTATCTAGAATGAATGACCTAAAAGATTCACAACTTTAGGACAGTAGATCACAATTGAACTATTATCATCTTTACTGGAGAGTATTTTTCACTACTCCCTTATAGGTCTATATTTGAAGAAGGACTTGTCCATATTATCACTATGAAGTTAGAACGTATTCTTTTTATATACCCATTCCATGGTTAGTTCCTCATGAAAGGGTTGACTATAGATAGATTCTTTCTTTCATTAACATCACTATTATATAGTTATTGATTCTCTGTATAGAACAAACTCTTAGTCTGTATTTCTTCATATCTTGTATCAGCTACAATATGAATTTGTACTGGACACAGAGCACTTCTTCTATATTGACTGAGATTTTTTCCAAATTTTCTAACGAAAGACATCAGTTCTGGATAATAAAAACTTTAAACCTTTTCTCTAGTTTCTATAAATACTCTAGAGCTACTTCCATAACTCTCTAAAATCTTAGTCATAATTAAGATATTTATCTGTTGAGAAGTAAATCCAAAGGATAGTCTCATAATCAATTAAAGTTTTTTTCTGATATTCCCAAGGAAGATTCTTCACGATCCAACAATGAAATCAGTAAAGAGTTACATAGTGGTTCCTATGAAAAATTTTAATGACATAGTTTCAATAAACAGAAGATTATGTCTCGGCTTTTAATTCTGGTTTATGAGAAAATAATTCAATTGAATTACAAAAAAGTCTTCTTAGAGAGTCTTACACCTCGAAGAAGCGCATCTTTACAGAAATTACTGGCGAGAAGCTATCGGAATGTGAAATCAAGAGAGATGGTAGGTCTTACAATATACATATTTTCTGTAGATTCGATTATGGCCTAACGATGACGATATATTATAATCCTAGCAACTTTGACGGTAATCCCAAAACTATATATCCCACCAGTATGTGTCATTGCGATATTTCTATCCATAACAATATTAACTTCTTATAAGGCAAATTACAGGTAATAGAGGGGCATACGAACAGCAGTTTGGATTAGTAATCCTCCATAAGGGGGCCATATGGGATATGGATTGTATAAACCTAGGATTATGCAATATGATGAGGAACAGTGTGTTGCCAACCACATGTGTAGGAATGGACATGCATATTATAAAAGACTTATCATTTAAAGTATATTTGGAATTGGTCCCCACGATAATGAGGTTGTCCCTCCATATAGGGGAATCAACTTGGTGAGTTTATGTCACCAAGATTCCACATAAATTCACTCCTATTGTTAAATATTTTCTGTTTGAGCCATAATCCAGGAAGATAAGTCTTCTTTCTATATTGAAGGGTGAGTGAGAACACACCCCGATGAAATTTAAACTGTATATTTAAAAGGTAATTATCCAAAATAATTGTCTTTTGAAGCACCATATAGGTATCACTGTATGTATTTTTCATGTATTCCTGGTGATGCCCAGTCCCAAGCGTCTCTGAATTTAGGAAATTATAACGACATTGTATCAATGTTAGAAGGAGGTAGATATACTGAAGGAAGTCCCATATCCTTTTTGTGAGGTTCCCTTTATCTTGAGATTTGCTCCTGTAATTACTCTTCTGAATTTCTGTTTATCCTAAGTCTTATATTCTGATATACATCATGATATCTTCATTTGAGTAACATCTTGTCATAGATATGGTCTCATATATATGGAGTATCATTCCATGTCCCATCCAATTAGTATCTCCTGAAATTGAAATCATTTTCATTTTCTAAGTCTATATAATTTACCTTCGGCTCCTGCCTGAAGCTCCATTAGGGTCATAGGTGGTAATACCTTTTAGCGACCAGGTGAGACAGAGAACGAGAAACAATTTGAAAATACGAGTACTGTATAAAGAAACTATGGTTCAAACATAGATCATGATATAAACTCTTAATTAATTCAAGTAAATCAAATAAAAAAAAACTAAGTTCTTAAACTTGTTTAAAAAATTACAAAAAAACTAAGTCTCAACTCGTTTTCAAAGTTTCAAAACAAAACACTAAGTTTATCAAAATATTTTTTTTAAAGTCTCAAAATATTCAAACATATATTCAAATAATTTTTCAAAAAATTTTCTATGTTCAAAGAATATGTGAAACAAGTCTATTTAAATTCAAACCAAAAAGAATTTTAATCAGTACTTAACATTATAATAATAATTAAAATTATTTATTTCGATATTTTAATTATTAATTACTGTTTAAAGTTATTCATCAATTAAATATTAAAAAATTAAAAATTTAATCAAACTCTTAGTTAAAAATTTCAAAATTAAAATAATTTTATCCTTTCAAAATTATCTTTAATAAAAAAATTTTTCAAAGTTCAAAAAATTAAAAATAATTTCTTTTAAAAATTATTTAAAGTTCAAAAAAATAAAAATAATTTTACTTTTCAAATTATTTAAAAAATTATCAAAGTTCTAAGTTCTTTCAAAAATTATAAAAATTGTTAACTATGGTCAAAAGTGGTCTATTTTCAAAAATTAAAATAAATTTTCTTTCAAAATTTTTCAACAAAAAATATCAAAGGTACGACGTGATAAATTATATATTAATTAATTACTCTTGTAATATAAATTAATTAAGAAACAACAATACCCCTATTATTCATAGATAAGGTGTATCTTAAAATGTTAAAGAGGTCAACTGATTAATGTCAAAGGTGAAACCATTGTCATATCAAATTCTTACAAAGTTCATTCAAAAGATTGATTCTATGTATCTTACTAATTTAAAATAATTTTCTAGTTGGAAATCAATCAATTATATATACAACAAATTTCAAATCTGTTATAAAATTAGTAGGTTATCATAAATTTCTGTTTGAAAAGATTAAGAAATAAATATTTCAGGAATCAAAACATGAATTTTCAATATAATATTGGATCTAAATAACAAATTCTAGTTAATTATTCTTAGGTACAAAAAACAATTATCTAAATGTATTTAGGTCAAAAATAAAATAAATATTATCAAATGTAATTTAGGTCAATCAGGGCCATTTTATCCGTGACCTTTTTGACCTTTTCTGACCTTTTGACCTTTATTTGACCTTTTGACCTTGGATGACCCCTAGTGACCCCTAGTGACCCCGGTTGACCTCGGGTGACCTCGGGTGTCTCTTGATGACCTTTGGTCTTAGTGACCTTTTCTGAAAGGTCTAGGGTCTTGTCTAAAAGGTTTTACCTCACTTTGATAATTATTAATTACGTTTTGTTAAATCACAAAATTTCGATAATTAAAAAAAAACACTTTTTATTTTTAATTCACAGAAAAAAAAAAAAAAAAAAAAAACACTTTTGGCCTTTTAAGCCTCTCTTAAAAAAAAAAAACGATTTTTAAAACCCGTTAAAAATAAACGAAATCGCAATTTTACCATCTGAAAATATTCGCGGGACTACGACAAATATAATTAATCAAAAATAATTAATGAAAAGTAATTAATAAATTTATTATTAATAAAAACAAAATCGATATATATATATATATATAAAACAATGTGTGTGTGTGTTGTTATGTATGCGTATGATACCGCGCGATAAAAGGAAGAAATGAGAGAGGGAAAAATGAACTCAGAAATGAACGGGGGTAAGAATGAACGAAGAAATGGGGGACAGTTGGGCCGAGATATCAATCCCTCACTTTACTCCTTTGGAGGTAAAATCCCTTTCCCTTCACTTCTCCCATTCAGCGACCAATTTCCCTTCCCCTGCTCTGGAGGCAATACCCCTTATTCAGTGCCTGATTTTTAGTATCCCTCAACTCCTTTTCTCTTATCCCCTTTACTATTGATTCATATTTATTGAATGAATATAACCAATTCACGCACGCACTTATTTTGACTTATCATTTTTCTAACTTGTCGTATTGTATTCTGTCACTGTTTTTAAGCTTTTAGCAATCTTTGACTAGCTCTAATTACTTTACTAATTATGATAAACGAAAATTTTTTTCACTAAACTGATTTACTAACTCTGTACTTTCATTTAGTAAAATAAAAAAAATTAATTAAATTTTAATTAAATTAATTAATTAAAAGGGGTGATTACCATATTTCCTATTGTATACTTAAAAAATCTTCCACTTTTGGAACAAATACGAGGAAATAAGTAATCCAATAAATTTTTTATGTTATTTTTGATATTTTTGCCTCAAAAAGAACAAAACAAAAAAAAACAAATAAAATAATTTTTAACGATTGTAATACATTGGTTTACATTACTTTGTGTAAATTTAATTTTGTCTCTAAAACTTTTTTTATTTTCACACTTTTATTTCAAATTTATAAAGTAGCCTTTTTCTTTTTCTATTGGCTATTTTGGTGATTTTTATCCGACACCAATTTGTAAAAATTTGTTTTGTAAATTAGAAACACTAACAATTGTGTTTACTTTAAATTTTAACACCTTTTGTGTTTGGAAATTGCCACAAAATTAAGCATAACGTATATTAAAGTCCTAAGACGATAATATAAACATATACTCTTTGTGTAATTTCTTTTAATTTAATTTTAAGTGTGAAAATGGGTTTTTTGTGTGAAACTTTAATTTTTTGTACTCACTGTACATCTATTTGATTTTCCACCTTTAACAGCTTCAAAGGTTTTTTGGATTTGAAGTCATCTGTTGGTGACAAAGAAATCACCTCTCACGGAATTGCTATGACAATTGGCTCTTGTGGACACAGAAAATCCTTTGGTTCGTATAAGCGCAATCCCTCGACCGTTCCTTACGGTCTATTATCTTTGTAGTCGAACTAACGCCAATACTAGGTGCTAAACGCGAAGTCGGCAATGACCATTGCAAAGAATGAGGAGATTACAGCCACGATATCCTGATGCAAGGAAGGCAGTCTGGTGTTACATGGACTCTTTACGTCTGACACCAGATGGAGGTTGAATAAACGCGGCAATTCCTGATAATTTTATTTTACATCCTAAAATTCTTCAAATTCCAAAAACAGTCTATAAAAACCTAAATAAAGAATAATGGAAAACACATTATAAATTAAATGTTCTTTACAATAATGAGTTTACTAAATATTAAATAATTAAGTAAATTTTAATTAGTATAATTGTTCCAATTATTTCATGAATACATAAAAAATCATTTTAAAACAAACACATCAAAATTCTCCAATATTACAATTCATATTTTTATTAAAAATAATAAAAGTATTAATTGCAATATAATAATTAATTACAATATATAAATATTTCAAAGATAATTTAACAAATATATTTCATGAGATATAGCAAACATCTTTATCTTTAAAACAATAAAATATTACCAAGTTAAAACAGCTTTTAAATATTTTTACAGAATTATTATTATTATTATTATTATTATTATTATTATTTTATTATATTATTATTATTATTATTATTATTTATTATTATTATTTAAAAAAATTCACTTATTACCTTTGCACGGCGATGTGGAATGTTTTTTAAGAGAAAGTGAGAACGTCTTTTGTTCGTCTCATTAACCTGTCTTTGTCTTTACATATTATAATTAAAAAATGGAAAGAAAGACAGTATATAATTTTGTACATTATATAATATATATAATATATATAATATATAATATAGTCAAAATAATATACTATATCATGTTTCACTTCTTTTATTTAAACTCCTATCTTAATATAATTTTCGCGCCTATATGAACTACTAAAGGAGCTATTTCATTAGCTTTTTACTTAGCAGATCTCAGGCCCAAACAAACGACTTTTCTCGTGTTCCAACCCCTTTTAAAGAATCGCTTCCCCCATGTCTCTCTCTCTAACCCCTACTCTAAATCCCTCTAAACCCTCAAGTTTCTCCCTCTCATTCCCTCATCCTCTCTATCCCTTTCCTGAAGTGAAGCCTCAAATGGATTCCTAGATTGATTCCTAGATTGATTCCTAGATTGATTCCTAGATTGATTCCTAGATTGATTTTTTAGGAATAGATATTTCCAAATTGAGAACTGAGTCACAGACGGATTTCAACATCTTTGGCGCCAACTTTACGACCAAAAAGCTCAACAAACTGATGATTCAGGCCATAAAAAAGATATTAAGAGGAAAGTTAGTTAAACAAAAAATGTTGCAAGAGAGCTAATGTTTTGAGATATTAATTTCGAAACAGAGTTTGTTTTTGAAATATTATTTTATCCTGAATTCCATAAAGAATTATTGATTTTTATTTATTGGGAGTTAAATTTACAATATATATATATATATATATATAATATAATATATATATATATATATAATATATATATAATATATATATATTATATATATATAATATATATATATATATATTATATACTATATATTCTATGGACAAAGTTACTTAACCCCCACACGGGAACGCGAGCTCGGATCAAAAAAATTTTACCAGTAGCATCTATGATACAAAAATAGATGTTCTAGGGTCAACAGAATTTTTTGTTGTTTTTTTTTTTTTTTTTTGTTTCTTATTTTTTTTTTACCTTATGTTCAGGGTCGAATTATTACGTTAGGTTAGCGTTAAGTTAAGCTTAAAGTTTGTTATGTGTTAAGTTTGTATAGTTAGGCAGTCACCGAAAAAAAAAATTTCATTTCGACCCTAAAACATCTATTTGTATCATAGAAGCTACCTGTGAAAATTTTTTTTGATCCGAGCTTCCCGTTCCGGGTGGGCGTTAAGTAACTTTTACCAACTATTAAAATCTATATATATATAATATATAGTATATATATATCATAATATATACCTATATATTATATTAGTATATCGTATTTTATATACCTAATATATATATATATATATATTAGGAATTATCTTTTAAAGGTAGTAACCGAATATCTATATCGAAGAACGAGTAAATCGATTTTTTTCGATTATTTCAAGGAAAAAGTGCGACAAGGTTGCCAATAACGTTTTTTTTTTTTAACGAATTTAATACCCAAGATTAAAAATCGCAAAGATAAGAAGAGTCTGGTTCCGGCCTCAGCGGGACGACGGGGACTTCGTCCCCCCTGTCCCTCCGTCGGCTCGAGCCCCTTAAAAAAGAATAAAAAAAGAAATTATAAAAAAAATTAACATATAAAAATTAACATGATAAAAAAAAAACAACTTGTGGAAACTCTCGGATCTTTCTATTGGTGTTTTAGCTAACACGTCACCACTGCAGGATTCACGAGCAGAGTTTGCGATCTCGGGGATATCACGAACACTTTATGTAACTTTCTTCTTATAGGATAAGTGCCAATATATCGATATATATATATATATATTACTATTACTATAATATATATATAATATTATACTTATATATATATATATATATATAATATATATTATATATATATATATAGTATATATTCAGAGAGAGAGAGAGAGAGACGCAGAGAGAGAAGAGAGAGAGAGAGAGACACGAGTAGCAAAAAGTTGCTGGAGTCGCCACTGATATATATATAATATATAACTATAATATTATATAATATAATATATATAATATATAATATATATATATATAATATATATATATATACTATATATATATACTATATAAATATATATAATAATTTATACTATCAACGTTATACTTATACTAGGTATATACTTATATCCTATAACCTGGTAACACTGCTGAATGCCACAAATAATCCAAGGTCATTTGCTCAAAACACAAAACCTGCCAAACGTGATAAAATAACGTTTAATTGTTTATCAACACTGATTTTATATTTATTTTATTTTTATTCAACTGAATAATTATTTATTAAATTATCTTACCACCACTTACTTTGTGGTAGATAGATATATTTTCGCGTTGTCTACACATCAAAAAATTAAACACTAATATATTAGAAATTCACCGCATTAGGTACGGAAAATTATTGAAATGGCTGACACCAACCAAAAACGTGAGCGCCAGCACAGTTGTTGTACATAAATATATAGTATATCTATCCGATTCTCTCTAGCTTATTGAATCTATCTTATAATTCATTGACTCTATATTTTAAAACAGTTATGTACTCTACTATTAAAATTTTGTACGTTTATTAATAGCATTCGCTCGCTGTTGATAATTCGTTATTGCACAATACACAAGTAGTCAAGTACATTTTAATTTTATAAAAACAGTTTTATATCCTTATTTTTATAAACCCAGTTAAAAGAAACAACTTAAAATTGGCTACAAACAAATGTCAAAATAAAAAAAAAATGTACGTCTTTTATATTCATTTCAATTAAAGTTTTTTAAAAATTTTTTTGTGAAAAGTTTATACAAAAATGTTTTGGGAGTCGAAAGGAGTCGTTTTTTTTCATCGACTCCGACTCCGACTCCCAACTTTTTGGAAAATCGACTCCCGACTCGACTCCCACTCCTTACCCCTGAAAACGCTCGACTCCCGACTCCCGACTCCCGACTCCCGACTTCCGACTCCCGACTCCCCATCCCTGATTATATATATATATATATATATATATATATATATATTATATATAATTATATATATATATATATATATATAATATATATATACTATAATATATCTATATATCTATAATATATATAGTATATATAGTATATAATATAATTATATATTGAAATATTAAAAAGTTAACTAAAGTCTACAATAGAAAACGACTTTACATAGAAAAAGTTTTAATATTGAACTCAAGTAATATATAATATAAATATATAGTCACATATATATATATATAATACTATAAAAAAAATACCTATATAATATATACATATAATATATATATATATATAATATATATATTATATATAATATATTATACATATATATATATATATATATATTATATATATATATATATATATATATATATCTATATATAATATATTATATATATACTTATATATATAGTATAATAATTATTAAAGGAGGCGAATAAGTATATATATATATCAATAATAATATATATATATATATATATAATATATACTTAATAGGTACATATTATATACATATATATATTATATATAGAGAGAGAGAAGAGAGAGAGAGAAGAGAAGAAAAAGAGAGAAGAGAGAGAAGGAGAGAAAGAGAGAGTAAGTTAAAAAGTTACTAGAGTCGCCACTGATATTATATATATATATATAGTATATATATATATATATAATATATATAATAGATATATATATATATATATATATATATAATATATATATATATAATATATAATATAAATATATATATATTAATATTGTTTAGATAGGCGGGAAAAGAAACGTCATTATTTGAACGATAATAATAATCAAAACAAAAAATGCTGTCGTTTCTGAGAAATCTTCCTAAATATGAAAAATGTGTGTAAAATGTGCTGATAGCAACCTGATAATATACCCAAGATCCATGTAGAGAGGACTATGCGCAATAAAGAACCTTTCAATGTATTAAAACACATGGTGACTGTTGGACCAATAAATTCTTTTCAAGTATGTGGCCATAGTTTTAAATGAGTTTATTATAATCCTTTTAATAAAAATTTTAAACCATTTTTTAATTAAAGAAAATTTACACAACGCTTTCTTAAAAATATTTAGTTTACGTCAATTTTAATTTTTCTACCTTATAGTTTAGGTTAGTGAGTCAAAGATAGCTTTATTTTCAGGTATTAAAATTAAAATATTATTATATTTTATGCAATATTATAGGTAGTTCTTTCTTTTAACTATTTAGTCTATCATTTGAAGCTAATTAGCATTTTCAGTACTTTTAAAGCTTTATTTTGTATTTATGTCTTATGTAAGCTCTAGCTTTTTTTAATGCCTTAATTGTCTGCCATTCGTTGACGAGGAGTTGGAATAGGAGCCATGTTTGATGAAGATTTTTACTCACTGCCAATATACGTTAACCCGCTTGATAATTGTCTCTGAGGAATACGTATTTCTCTAACTTTATCCTAACTCATTGCTTTAACTGAACTAAGATATCTAGAAAAATCTTTTCTTTACTCTCCAACTTCAACCTCTTCTAGAATATCCGTATTAACGATGGAAACTGTATCGGCACAAATATTCATGTAACAGCTTCCCGAAATTCCAGAGAAAGCTAACTATCACATTTTCTATAGTTTAAAATATGTCTTCCTTCTGCTACAATAATCTTAAGCTTGCGATTGAAATCCCACTCTATTCTCTTCCTATGTCTCTATAGTAAATTTTTCACTCAAAAACTATTGTTATGCTTAATGTGTCTAACAACGTGTTTTGTTCTCGTGTGTCTCTGATTTGAAAATCTTTCATTGATTTTCTAATTTATAACCTAAGACTGATCTCAACAATCTATATTGAA
Source organism: Trachelipus rathkii (assembly GCA_015478945.1). Lineage (NCBI taxonomy): Eukaryota > Metazoa > Arthropoda > Malacostraca > Isopoda > Trachelipodidae > Trachelipus > Trachelipus rathkii. Next base: position 36,653 of record JABUQX010017412.1, on the reverse strand, counting down.
ACCAATATGTTGTCAATATATATGTGTTCGAACTCAATGCACTTCCTAAACACTTTGAATATTAGCTTCAAAATAGAAAACATTCTCTCTTTTCTCTTTTTTCTGAATCTTTCTTGGTGATTTCAATATTCACCCTAGCGAATGGCTTTCCCACAATGCAAAAATGACTTTGAATATATTATGGAACTCTCACAAATAACCTAGAGCAGCAATATGCAGCTGCCTACCGGATATCCCATATAATCTTAGAGGTTAAAACCTAACATTCTAGACATTTCTCTTACTTTATCCAATTCTTCTTCTTATACTTTTAAATGCTTTTCCATCTCTGAGTTCCTCCAATACCGTGTAACTTGTATTCTGTTCTATCTCTTTAATCTTCTTCAAGAATAAACTTCAACCTCTCGAATCAAGTTTTAATATTGACGTTTGAACAGACCGATTTAACATCGCACTTCTTTGATTTCCAAGGAATTGTTAACACTTCGATGAGAGGGTCCCTTCGAAATGGCAAAACTTATATAATTATAAATATATTCCGTAGTTTTTCTTTCATTGCTATTATAATCTACTTGTTTCCTGCTGATGTGCAAAACCAATTGCAGAACCTATTCAATTCAAGAAAAAACTAAGCAATTATTTTTTATATCTTAATTGTGTAAACGTGATGCAAATTACTAAAAAATACTATCCGTAAAGATATATTGATCATTCTGGCTACTGTTTTTCACGCCAATTTCTTTTATTTAGCAAATAAATGTTAACTTCAACGTATTGTTTATTCTCTAAACCCTCCTTTCTATATCTTCCGATACGCAAAAATACTTTTTTATACTTTTTAAAGCTGGAACACTTCGTTACACACTTTTCCTTAATATCACTTCAATGATTCTGAATTAGTTCACCTTCGACATCCGATCAACAATTTTGTTAATTTATAGGTTCCTCTAAGATATAATTTTTTTTCTCTAAGGTTAACACTAAGATGGGGCATAGTCCTGATAGTATACCTCTTGTGGTTCTTAAAACCTGTACTTACGAGCTTTCCATCCTTCTTTGGTAACTGTTTCGTCTCGCTATCCACGTTAACCTCTTCTGCCTGCTGGTAAGAGTGCTAGAACTTGAAAGAAAATGGAGCAGCACCAATTAACCCTCTAAAGATCCTTTCTCGCTTTTTCATTTGTGTTGTCTCTTTCTAAAGAATCCCAGTCTTATTCTAAAGAAAGATGATAAACTTTTCCAATCCTAATAATCTTATTTCTTGATTGCCAGTATAAGGATTGCCGTAATCTCTGTAGAAATTGTCAATATCAAAAGCTGGAACAGAGCTACTAAACCTACGCATCATTTCTTATTTCATTATTGGTTCATAGAACTATCGATTATTTCAGATCTCAAAAGTTAAGTTCATTATCTTTTACTATACGATTAATATTTTTCATAGCCCTACAACGTCTTCTCGAAAGCACACGACCCAACCTATCTTCAGCTTTTAGCTTCCTTGGAACTTTCCCTTTTCTTGATCTTTCTTAAATTGAAAATGTTATCTCTCTCAATAAAACAACCCACAATTAAGAAAATGGGCGTCTAGGTCCCCTTCTAAACTTTTCTCTCTTCCAGTTTCTATCTATATAAGGGCATTGTCCCACCTTTATAAGCAAGATAGTGTCATTCTGACTTACGCAATCTCTTCTCTCAATGTGCTATCTCTTGCTTACTTTTCGAATTGCTGCAACATTATCCTTACAATATACCATTCTAATTAGCATACCATTTCCTTTGACGAAAGTACATACTCTACTCGCTTTTTCTACACAGTTTGATTTTTTTATTAAATTTTTTATTCTAGTCTTAACAGTTACGAGTATTCTTTTTCTAAAGTTTCTTACAATCTGCCTTTTATTTTCTCTACTTACTATTATTGAAAACACTTTTAAACGCTGTGTTGTCTTCTTGAGGCTCTTGATTGATTGAATGTCAATTGGGATTCCCCAATTCTGATTAATTTCGTTTTTCTACCAGTATCATTATACAATATATATATATATATATTTAATATATATATATTTTTGTTAAAAATATATAATATATAATATATATATATATATATATTATATATATATATATATATAATATTATATATATATAATATTATATATATATATTTATATATATATATATTATACTATAATATATATTATATATATATATATATATATATATATATATATATATATATATAATATATGATATATATATAATATATATATATATATATATATATATATATATATAGTATATATATATATATATATATATATATATATATATTATATATATATAATATATTATATATATTATATAATATATATATATATATATATATATATATATATATATATATATATATATATTATATATATATATATAATATATTAAATATACTGTATATTATATATACATATACGTATATATATATATATATATTATATATATATAATATATATATATTATATAATAATATATTATATATATATATATATATATATATATATATTATATATATATATATATAATATAACTATATATAATATTTATATATATTATATATATATATACTATATATTATATATATATATATATAGATATATATACCGTATATATATAAATATATATATATATATATATATATATATATATATATATATATAACTTGAATGTACATTTTAGGTACGATGAGAATAATGCTCCAGTAGATGTTAGATTTGTTGATCTCCAGATCTCCAGAAAATCTTCACCAGTTGCTGAAATTCAATATTTCTTCTACTCGAGTTTATCCGGAGATGTTCGAGTAAACAATTATCAGCTGATGTTATACACTTATTTTCAATCTTTTTCAAAGGTTTTAATTTTTGGGAGAAGAAAAGTTCCTTTTACATTTAAGGTACATTTTTGAGAATAATTCAATTTTTATGGCTAAAAAATATTAGAAATAAAACCAAAAAGTGAGTGTTCTAACCAGTCTGTGGGATGAGAATTGGAATCGTAGTCAGAATGGTGGAATCAGTTAATGTTTTTGAACCGGAAATGGATTGAAATTGGATTCGGAATTAGAATGAGATTTGGAGTTCTTTTGAAATCAGAATCAGGCTTGAAAAATTTTCGACTTTAACGATCCATTATATATTTATCATCTTTCTCGCTGCCCTTTCTGATATGTAGTCTTCTAGGGTGTTGGTCTTCTACAGTTGATTCCATGCAGGCCTATCTTTGAATGGAGCCATTGTCTCCACCATTTCAATAGCCAATCCCTCAACTCAAAGTCTAACCCATAGCGTCAATCCACCTTTACTCTCTCTTCCCATTGTTCTCACCCGATTCTGATTTCCAGTCATGCTACCTTAGTGGAATCTTCAGCTCTTTTTCTTCCTGTCATATCTGAATTATATCAGCTAGTGTCTCTCCTCACACACTCGATTATTGCATACACTTCAATTTAATTACACTACTTCACTCCTAAATGAATTTCATCCCATTTATTAATCTCAACACACTCATCTACGCCACTTCTATTTGGATCTTCTGAACTGTGCCAAATGTCCGACACTTTGACCCAGCATATTGATATTGTCCGCTAATGACTGAAACATACTTGGCAATTCCCATCTTCGACACTCCTATTTATTAGGAACAGGTAAAAACATTCCCACATTAAATAAGAAGTCTCCCTGTTAATTCTAACAACTATCTTTCCATTCCCGTCAAATATTTCTCATGAATACTCAACAATAAAGTCTCATTTATTTTGTTTCGTAAATTTGAAATCTTTCTCTGCGCTTGGGTATCTCTAATATCTATGCATTCTTATTTATCTTTGTTCTCCAGCTTTCCATTACGTAATTCAGCGCAAATATTGCTGTATGTAGCAAATTCTTTTAAATTTCTTATCACTGCTGGATCATCTACGTATACAAAAGATATATTTATTACAAGTTGTTCCTTAAACACATTCATTTTTAGCAATTTCCTTCATATATTACGAATAGTAGTAGGGAAATTACGGTTCCTTGTCTTAGTGATGTTTTAACTCAGAACTACTATCCTTCTTTTCTCAAATCCGTTCTGATCGCGTTAACAGAATCGTCATACATAT
>JABUQX010017412.1:25000-27500 GCA_015478945.1 Trachelipus rathkii | reverse complement strand
AGGGTTAGGTTTATGATATATATATATTATATATTATATATATAAATATAAATATAATAATATAGTATATATATATATATATATATTTATTATATATATATATATATATATATATATCATATTAGTATATATATATATATATATATATATATATACTATATATATTGCGCAGGAACTTTTAGACGAGATGGAGAAAACTAAAGTTATTGGTCTGCTCACTGGAATTATGCTTATACCTGGAGTAGTGGCAGGAGAAGGAGACGAACTTTTTGATCCTCTCTAATCTCAGACGATAATTTGGAGGAGTTTGGAGAATCATTTCAAGAGAAGTTTAAAAAAATATCGGAGAAAGAAGGGCCATTTAGAGATCGATTTTTATCAATGTTTGACGAAATGATGGACAGTCACGTATTTGATGATTAAAACTAAATTAAACAAAATAATCAATATTTGAAAATTGCATTCCGTTGTGAATTCATTCAATAATTAAATGCCTTCACTTAATTTTCGCTAATTTTAAAAAATATTATTTAAATTTTAAGCACCATTATTGCAATCTGTTTCTTGTTTGATGAAAGTTTTTCTCTTCGCATAATGGATATTTAAATAAATTTTTAATAATTTATATTTTCTTTAAATTTCACAATAGGGAACTAAATAACTGAGCCTTATGAAAAGAGTGTAATTTTTCTTTCGAATTTTATAATATATTGGCTAAAAAATAACTATGAAGTGTTGGCAATTTATTGTAAATTTTTGATTAAAATTTTTTGTAATGAATATTATCAACTCCTCTTTGAATAGATTTCTACACTTGTCTGATTAGAGGATCAGATATATATATTTAATTGTTTCTTATAGAAAAAGTCATCCTGGGATTATTCAGGCAAATACGAAGTTCATTAGCGGGGTTCACTTATGTTCTTTTTGATGCATTCAACTTCTGACAAAACCATACAATTTTTAATTTGATGATCTAGCTATTTTTTTCTAGTATAACAATGAAGTTTAAAAAAAAATTCTTTTTCTTTTATGAAAATATGCTCTAAATATGACCTCAATGAAACCATGTCAACTAGGAGAAAATCTAGAGGTCTTAAAATGAAATTGAAAGAAAAAGCGCCAGTAATGGTGGCATGACCCAGTACCGCCAAAAATTTGCTTCTCTGCTCAAGTCTAAGAGAACAAAGACTCTATTTCAAGTATTGGTGTAATATGTCTGGTAGAAGTATCGTGTATGGTATCTGCCACTAATCCGTCGGCTGATGTCAAATAAGAGATTAGTTTAAAAACGAAAATTTTTCCGTTTCGTAATGGACTGAGATTTCATAAACCCTATTCTTTAACTAATCTGCTACAAATGCAATATTTGTCACCAATTTCCAGAAGCTACAACAATACTTTCGGCCAAGGGAATAAGATGCTTTAAATCACGGATTAATTTGAAAAATATAGTAAATCTAAAAAGTATATGGAATAGATTCGTCAATTTAAAATTTTTTATTCAGTTTTCAATAACTAACTTTTTCAGAACTTTTTCGTGGCCAACGATTGCCATCATCGTATGGCATAAATTCTAAATTAATGTTGTGGTTTAATGCTACTCATAAAACATGATTATTGAAAAAGTAACACCTTAATATTTTTGAACTACACAAAAGTAAATTAAGAATTTATAGTTAACGTATAAGACAAATAAGAATACTTTTTACATACATGGTTTGGGTAGATCTTCTTTAGTTAACTTAGATTTTATAACATAGGCTAAAGTTCAAAAATAATTATCAAAATTGAAAATTAAATAAGTAGTATGACTAAACAGCTGAGCATTCCAACGTCGTCCAAATACCTATTTTATCAATGGAAAGACTTTTCAGTTATAAAATTCAAAGCAAGACTGAGGAGAGGTCGACAAGTTTGCAGAATAAAAAAGGGAAGTAAATGTTAGAGCCTGCTGTGAATAAACGGGTTCCTATTCTGTAACGTCATTATTATTATTATTATTATTATTATTATTATTATTATTATTATTATTATTATTATTATTATTATTATTATTATTATTATTATTATTATTATTATTATTATTATTTCTAAAAACTCAATATCAACATTTATTTAATATAATGTTTTTGCACTTTCGAACCTCCTGAAAATATTTCTTTTTACTGAAGAAATTTATTATTCTAGAACAAAATGAAACTATTGATTTTAAATCTGTTCCGAACTTTCGTCAGTATACTTAGGACATTTTCAAGGAATAATTTTTATATTTTGATTTAAACAAATTTAAATAATATAAATATCGTATAAACTAAAAGCAAAAATAAATAAATAAAACAAATAATTTTAAAAAGTTACAAAAGTTAACGTACATTACCTTTTCTCGTTATTATAAGATGTTTAAAAAAATTAGACATTTCATTATATTTTATATTTATTACTGCTTTGTGTTTCCTTAAGAGAAATAATTCTCCTAGGCGCAATTCATAAAAATCAT
>JABUQX010017412.1:0-17500 GCA_015478945.1 Trachelipus rathkii | reverse complement strand
ATCAGTTTGATCACCGATCACATTTCAAAACACAACCTTGTTCCTGACATTTTTAGGAAATTTCAAAATCTTTTTATCGGAAATGACTTCTAGCGAATTGCACAAAGATTGGTCTACAGTATTATCTAAAAAATCATTCTGGGAACATTTTTTTATACCAGTCTTTAAAATACGAGTGCCAAATTCTCTCAGGTAGAGAAAAATTTCTCATAAATGAAAATAGATAAAACTTTTTTAATGTTCAACCGACCGATTTAAAATTTTAAAAGTTTCTATATTTTATATAGTAAGTACAAATTTTTTATATTTAAAAAATTTTTTTTTGCTTGATTAGGACAAGATAGAGAGGTAATTTGATCGAAATAATTTAAGGGTAAGAGAGGAATTTAGTGTAAGGAGAATTATTGAAAGTTAAGAAATTGCCAAATGTGTTGAGTCCATGTTCAAGACAATCAGGGGTACGGGTAGGTAATTGCACTCTCTTATCAAAGTTATTATGGGGTATAGAAAAGATAGGCAAGATCGCAAACTGATTTTTGATAATTAAAGGAAAACTAATATAGCTAGTGAACTCTAAATTAACCCAAATTAACGATTTCGTAGTGAGAAAATGAAGAGTTTGTGCACTTTTGGAGTTTAAATATACAGTTGAATAAGGAAAGAGATAAATTGAACAATTGAGCTTACTAATAGATTAGAAAGAAAGTCTGACTAATAAGGAGGAAGATTCTGAAGACTCCAATTGAAAATACTAAAAAAAGAATGTCGTTGCCCACATAAGCGCATAAACTGCCTTTGGCTGAAAATTAAGGATATAAACATTTAGAAAATAGAAAGTAAAAATTGCTATTAGAACTTTCAAATACATTAGTTTCACTAAATATAAGTGGCGATGCCTTGAGTAAGAAGGGTAATGTTCAGCAAAGTGAAATTTAGAATAAAGATAGCGCATGACTCAGATAATACTAAAGAAAGAAGATCGCGTATACCAGAACAGGAAGGAAATTCTATTGCAGCTTCATTCCTACCATTTGAGGAAGCTAAATTTTAATTGGTAACACTTTTGGTTACTCCGAGGCTAAATTTCTTTGCGTTATTATTTTTTCGAGGCTATATTTCTTTGCGTTATTATTTAAATACTTGTAAATTGTTCGTGTGTTTGTGTGATAGTGTGTGTGGTGCTTTAAAGAAAAGAGTGCCTACTGATCAAATCTATAGATACTCCATTGTAAAAAGGATACGAGGATAAAGCTCAAATAGTGCGAACCATTATCACTAGAGTTTATTGGAAGGTTCCTTAATGTCCCATATACTCATTGGAGGTAATCTCAGTGCTTCGGACGAGCTTAAGTTGGTATTTATCATTTCCAATTTAATCAGAAAAATACCTGAAAAACTTTGTTGGTAGTTACAAAATACCTCCAAATCAGTCGAGAACACACATATGTATTATTTTACAGAATCTGAAAAAAACAGCAGCATCTTTTAATTAAGTTACTAAAGAGGTTTAATTTTGAACAAAGTATTTTGATTGTTCAAACTTAGCAAATAAAGAAATCATTAGGTGCAGGCAAATATACGACGCTAACCTTGCTACTACTAGCTTAAACCCTTCATAAAAAATATGTTTTTTGACTCAAACTTGATAAGAGTATACAATACTACTCATCAATTTTAAAAACAAAAAAAACATTCTTTTTATCCTACTTCATTTGAGAAAACTTTCATATTTCATATTTCACGTTTATATAGGCACGAGTAGGGGTTTTTTGCTATTGAGCGGAGCAATACCAGACGTTATTTAGTGATGGAGATGATTTATTTTGCACAAAAAATTATAACAACAATATAACACAGAACATTTAAATTTCCAAAAACAAAAAAAGAGTGCCACAAATCGAAGAAAGAGATAAATGAACCATTTAAACACGAGCCAATCATCCAGCAGAGAAGAGAGAGAAATGGATATGAAGAATATATACTAGTGCAGAAAACAATATTAATCTATAACACCGAAAGTAAGAGAATTCAAGCATCAGATAAAATAAAAAGAAATTATTAAGACTCTGTAAAAAGAAAAAATGGTTATATTTATTTACTAGTCACAAGCGCTCATAATCGAACGTGAACAAATCTAAGTTAAGCTCAGAGAGTGAATGGGCCAAAAAAATAACGAAAACAAAATTCAAAAGTAACAAAGGTATTTTTCGCGAAATTGCGAAAACGAAGAACACAAAATAGAAAGAAGAATAAGTAAAACAAATCGTAGCTAAGAAAGGGAGAAAATTAGTAGAAAAATATGACGCAATAAAATTAATTACAAAAAAATATTAAATTAATAAAGTCAGAGATTAAACATCTTGAAACAAATAGTAAATTAAAAAAACATCCAATAGCAATCAGTAACAAAAAGAATTAGCGAAAAGAGAAAAGGTAAGAGAATCAAATAATAACTTATATAACACGCACTATATATATACATATATACACAAATTTTAGAAACCAAAACACACCACACGTAAAGACTGCAAGATTCAAAGTGTTTAAAGAAGGAAACCACAACAAGAAAAGATATAACACTATAGAGACATTGACAAATATATCTAACGAGAGAATAATATTATAATAAGAGTTATCTCTGAGTGAAAGAGATTGATTTTTTAGTTATTGAACTCAACACAAGAAAATCTAAGAAATAAATGGAACAACAATTTAAAACCAAATAAAAGTTATTATAGCTTATTAAAATCTCATATAATTGAAGTATCACACACGGACACAAAATCAGGAATAAAATCACTAATTTAATGAAGATAACATAAGAGATTATATAACTATAATAGATTAAAAATGGAGAGATGAAATAGTAAAGAATGTATATGTTGCTACCAAATTAATAAAAAAATTAAAATAAATATCATAAATAATAAGATGAGCAAATTAAAACTAATAAATCAAAAAAAATTAAATAAATAAATAATATAATTTAATAAGAATAATAATTATGTAAACAGTCAAGTTAAAACCAATAATAAACTCAAAAATAATGTTTTAATTACATATACAAATGTTAAATTAAAAAGCTTTATAATAAAAACCATATAAAGCAAATAATAACATAAATAACTCAAAAAATACATATAAAATATATCAAGTACAAATATCTAAACTATATAAAGTAAGTACAATATTGATAAAATCACATATAAAACATATCTCAAGAGAAATTATAAGAATATATAAATCCGGAAACTTAATTAAAACTAGTTAATAGGCAATGAATGAAAGAATATATTATCATTTCATATTCAAAACAAAACTTATAAAGAAAAAAAAAATAATAAATCTTTAAAAAAATCCATGTACATTTCTAATTTTAACATATAAAAATTTAAAAACTAATTAAACACATATTTGAAAAAAAATAAATTTGATTGGATCTACTAAATATATTATTAAAATTTATTTGAAAAGACATACAAAAATACTTGAATATGAATATAATGTAAATACAAAATAATTTTGAAGAAAATATCAAAAACAAAAATGTTAAATTAAATCAAAAATTATATATTTAATTATTAATAATCATTTCAATAATATTTCTAAATTACAATAATCATATATTGATAAGATGATAGATGTGAAAAACATAAATAAGTTAATAAATAATCAATAAAAGCATTGAAAGAATCAAAGCAAGAATCAAAACAAAAATCAAAAAGAATTCACGTAATAAAAAGTAAATGTAGCAAAATCCAAAATAAAAATCACAACAAGAATCAAAACTAAAATATTCATTAAACAAAAAGTGTAATCTTAAAAAGAAGAGAAAATAACAAAGAATAACTCCAGGAGCAGTAACCTATAAATTATCAAAACAAAAATCACAAACGTCATATGGACAAGAATACTAATAAGCAGAATCAAAACAAAAATCTAAAGCAAGAATCAAAGCAAATCAAAGCCAGCAATCACAAAGCAAGAATCAAAAACAATAATATCAAAACAAGAATAAAAAACAGAATCAAGGTCTAAAAATATATTATGAAAGAAATAAAATCAAAGGACTAAAACATTCATAATATATTTTTTGTAATATTATATATATTATAATATCAGGGGATCACCAACAGCTCACATGCACAGACCTCAACACTCGACATGTGCTTATTATTCCACGGAGGAAGGACAGGCCTTCAAAATGCAGTCCCTATTTTGGGAGTTGAACTGCTCTAGGCAATTTTTATTCGAAATCACTACGTTGTCCTTATTCAAGACATGTTCGATTAATTGAACTAACTATATAGTAACGCAAATTACACATTGATATATTATATATATATATTATATATGAATAATATATATTATATTAATATATATATATAATATATATATATATATTATATATTATTATTATATATATATATATATATATATATATATTATAATATTATATATATATTAATAGATATATATTATATATATATAATAATAAGAGTATTATATTATAATAATATATTATTATATATATATTATAAATTTATTAATAATCAATTTAAATTATATTTTTAAATATAATTTAATATATATATAAACTATATATAATATTATATTTATTTGTGAATATATATAAAATCATATATATATATATATATATATATATATATATTTAATATTCTTATATGTATTTGTCAAAATTCCCTTTTTAAAACTTATCATTGCACTGGAAAATATCATCATTGTTTTTATATATTAAAAAAAAATTTAAAATTATATTAATTAAATAATTATTATTGAAAAAAATAAATTAAAAGTACTGCTTATATAATAAATTTTACTATTTTTCTTGTAAAATAAAAATATAATGAATACTGATATGACTATTTTATATTTATTAAAATTTTAATAGCTAAAGTATTTTTTTTCCTTACAAGTTAAAATAAATATTTCTAGTACTGTACCAGTACTAAGACGATTCTTTACACACTAACACACACACAATATAATATATATATTTATATAATATATATATATATAGTATATATTTATAATAATAATATAATAATATATATATATTATAATTATATATAGTATATAATATAAATATATAATATATATATATATATTAATATATATTAATATAGTATATATATATATATAGATAATAGTACACAATGGTCTCAATACCACCTAACGGGCTAATAGGGACTGTTCCTCAAATTAGAAAAGGTGGAGCGACGAGGAGAAGGAGTAAATGATCATATTATTGAGACATAAAAGACCTATTGCGAAAACAATGATATAACACGAACATTAGTCTATCGAGGATATCAGATTTCTTTTTGGTCTATTTAACTTCACTTAACTCTTTCCTTATTCTGTGGTGCGAATGTACTTATATCCCTGCTGCGTCTATTTGCTCGAATGGCCGTATGAACACAGTATACACAAAAGAAAAATAATACAAGGTAATCAAAAACTCAATTATAGTTCACCTTTGAGTACTTGTTCTAATCTCAACACACCTACCACTCTATCATGCCACAAGCTATATTAATTTTACTATTCATTCTGCATCATAAAAATGTATTATAATATCGTATATCAAATCATTATGAATTTTCAAAAGGAAAACCATAATTCTAGCATATTTCTATTCTGACTGCTTGTATATACATCCCATGAATTTATGAAGTTCCACATCGTTCCTCTTTCAATAGCATGAACAATTTTGTTCTAGACTCAATACTTTTATTAATTTTGCATATCGACTATTATGCTTTGACGGGAAACCAACTTAACAGCGAGCGAACAAAACCACGCTCCTCCTGAACACCCTCCTCCCCTTAGACTATGCACAATTACCAACCACAAGCATGGCCGGAGACAATGAGCCGCACCTCAGGCTAACAGTATATATGGCGGAACACACAGGGAGAAAATTTCACCGTGTGCCAACGTACAACACTATCGTATAGCACTCGAGCAGAGTAAATATGAATTCATACTCATATATTATTTAAATTATGGACAGATTATCTTTTATTGACATAAAAAGGTACATGAGTTAGAGTTATATAAATTAGAGTATAAGATCCAGTTTCTACAGGTTTATACTCGAACAATTTATTATATATGATTAATATCTAAATAGTAAAGTAGATTGCATGAAATTATCTAGAAAACCCGTAAACTATTAAAAAATTTTTATTTTAGACGTCAACACATATATAATGTACATTTTTTATAAATCATGGCATAATAATAAATTAAATAATTAATAAGATTAATATTAAATAATAATAATAATATAATAATATAATCAATAATAATAAAATTAATAATGTAATATTCAATAATTAAATAAATAATAATAATAATAATAGAATGTAGATAAATAATAATAATTATATAAATATAATAGTATGAATGAATAATAATAAATTAAATAATAGCGAAATAAGAATCAGAATAAAATTTAAATATATTTTAATCGATAAATTAATAATTAATATATAGTATAATAAATTTTGTTATCGATAATTTAAAAAAAGGAAGAAATAATAATAATAATAATGATAATAATAGAATTAATATTAAATAATATAATTAGTAAATGAATAAATTAATATAATAATAAAATTAATTAGGATAAAAATTTATTTTGATAAATGATTTTATATATAAAAACGACGTACTTTCTATACCCATCCTATGAGTGATTATGTATAATATCAATTCCATAAAAGTTAATTATTATACAAGAAATTTGATCCGACTGTTTATTCACTGTGGAAAACGAGAACTCTGAGTAAATGTAATTAAAGAATATGAAGTAAAATAAATAAAGAGAGAAGAAATTCCTGGTGATGTAAACGAATGTCAGAATATGAACATCTGCACAAATAAGGTCGCGGATGAGATTTTTTAAAAAAGTTTCAGCAAAGTTTGAATAGCGTTCTCAGATCAATCACACAAAGGACTGAGAAATAGAATTTATATTAACTAATTTTAATTTGAAGTTTAAATATATTTTATAATCAGAGAAGTTAAAGAAAATATACCATATCATGAATAATATGTTTAGCCACATTAGATTATAATCAATTAATAGTGAAGGCATTTGTGAATCTTAATATTGGAATATAGGGGGGTGGAGAACCTGATTTAGAACAACCACCATCATATTACATCCTCCAGCCTAAAACCAGAGACACGATAAAGAAACATTCCAGATGTTTCCATGATCAATCTTTCTCACCTTATCGTAACAGATTATATCTATTGTGGAGTCACAAAAAGCAAATCTCTGTCGACGAGGCGATATTTTTTTAAACAATCTTAAAAAACTTCTGGATTTTTCGTGTGAGTTTGCTCTTCTTACACGGATAGTAAGACTATAAATTTGCCGGCGAATCTCATAATTTCCTTACACACATACACTCAATTTTAATTCTCTAACTATATCACTTTATTTTCGTATCAAACTTCTAAACAAACTCCGAAAAAACCCTATACCAAATCATTTGAAACTAATGTTGATCACATCCAAAGCGGGGCTCTATGTTACGGAATCAGGCAAATTATTTTTCTGTTTGGAGGAGTGATTGTGTTTTGATTATTTTGAATAATAAGGAGTGGGAGCCCGAGTCCTCCTATTGTTTGCTTAACTATCCATATAATGCACCAATTTTATCTATATCAACCATTGACACAAGCAGTCACACCCAGGTTATCACACAATTATCACTTAAAAAACACTAACTTATTACTTTATAACCCAGTTGTGTCTGAGACGTACGCATACCACATATTCCTATTAAGGCTCGACCTATTGTCTAAGCGTGGACACGTGGCCGTAATGGGTAGATATTCGTATAAATTTTTTTCGAAGTGTGACGTAATCTCTAAGGAAGTAGAGAAAGCAGTACAGAGATTATATTGTTGGTCTGGTACAATGACATTTAGATAGACAGAAGTGCAACACAAAATATTAATCGAGTGAAACCTAACGATTACCTAGAACTCTAAGACTGTAAAACACTAAACCACAACCTATCTTAATGGCCTCTCGAGAGACAATATTGATCAGTTGGGTGAAAATTATGTGTGTTCAAAAAAGAGCGCCCGGATGTGTGCCTAGCTCATCCCCGACACATCCGAAAAATTATTGTGGACTCTAGTTTCACTCAGGAATTTGATTCACATTTGATACGTTTCTTATATACAGATGGTGAGTGACTTGAACAATATGGTATATTGAACGTCACATAACACATAATTATCATCACGTATTAGATTATTAATATAATATACAATATCGCCCATGTATAAAAACCAACTGTTGTGTAGACTATTTCTTGTCACTAAAGATATACACATTTCACATCTCGTGGTTCCAGCTGCAAAATTTCCTCCACACTATGAAATCTTTATTAAATACAGTTAGATATAATCATAAGCTCTAAGTTAAGAAAACGTGATGTAGATACGCTATATCTAAAAATCTAATCACATAAAGGATGATATAGTAGCCACATAAATATTTTTTACAACTCACTGCTTCCTCTTAATTATGAATCAGCCACCCGCGCTAGTTTATATAAAATATACCCACACCATAGAAATCATAACATCAGAAAAATGAATATTATACACGGCTTGCTCCAGTCGCTTCATATTGAAGATTTTGTTCCGAAGTAGTTTTCAAGTAGTGGAGTGGAATCGACACTATATATATCAGCCATGAGTTTATGGGCAGATGCGCTGCACTCAGACTATATCAGTATTTTGAGGGTAACTCATTCGGTCTGCGCGAGGACTAACGTGAGAGTGGAGAAGAAGAACTCGACACCAAAGGTGTTCGACCGCAACTGATGTGGCCTCGGACTGGTGCCTTAGCAGATTAGGATGAAAGATGGAGTTGATTTTAAAATTATACGATGGATGGGTCAGATGAAGAGCGTTTAAAATGACTCCAAGTCGTTATTCCATACAGACCACTGTAATTAGACAGAGCGAGTGCTCTACGTCATTTCTACCACTATACAACTAAGATTCGAAACAACAGCGAGCCACACACACACACACCTAGCTCAGCGAAATCCCACGATTACTATGCTGATTATTGATCACTAACAATAAAGCACTTTGATTTGACATTAAAAACTCATCATGAGATATATAATTAAATAAATTACAAAATCGTTATATAATAATACTATTTAATATTTTTGAGGTCCAAGATTGCAAAAATTAAATGAGGCGTTTAACTATACCAACTGTATAATAAAATAATTTCTAAGTGACATATTTATTCAAAGTCAATTTACTATTCAAAGTGTGAGTTAATTAGAAATAGAAAATCTAGATAATAGAATGAATACTTAATGTTGAATTATTGTGAACGACACCTCATTTACGTTTAGATTATAGACATAACCATATATTCTATTAGAGTCTAAGATGTCATTTCAAATATTATATATAACTAAGTATTGAAGTTACGTTACATAAACAATATAATAAAACTTTTATCTAAGAATGAGGAGATCTATACGTAAACAAATTGCCCGTCTTAGCATATCAAATAAATATTAATCAGTCATTGTTCTTGATAATACTATAGATATTAATAGATATATTAATATTATATATATTATCAAATATATATATAATATATATATATTAATTATATATATATATATATATATATATATATATATATATATGTATAAATAACGTTAATAAAACTGATATATATTAAAATATTTTCTACTCCAGGTGTTTTATGAGTGAAAAATTTGTAGCAAAAATATACCATGTAGAAATTACTGACCAATTACATTCTTTACACCAATATGAATATAGATTCACAAGACTCATATACCACATAAGTTCAAGCCATTCCTATAGCGTGTGATATTATATGACTAATAACTTTTGCTGCTGGACAAATGTAGAATAACAAGGACGCTATATATATATATAATATATATATATATAGTATATATATATATATAAATATATTATATATATATATATATATATACTATATATATATTATAATTTATATATAATATATATATATATATATATATATATATATATATATATAAATATATTATAAGTGTATATATAATATTCTATAACAACATAATATGACGTATAAAATATCATGATCAAGCATTCACTATTACCAGAAAGCCACCTTATCGTTTATCCAATATATAGATACGGATGTTAGAGCTGTTTGAGTTCATTCACTTACGAAATCTTATAGAAGAATCAAAGACAGTCGCTTTGAATCACTCTGAGGATCTTATATTAAATGATATATTAATATATATATACTATTAGATATATATATATATATATAATAATACATATAATATATATATACTATTATATATAATATATTAATATATATATATATTATATATATATATATAATATATATTATATAATATAATATATATATAATTATTATTATAATTATATAAATAAATAATACATATTAATATTATATATATTAATATTAATATATATATAAATATATAATATATATTAATAATATATATATTATAAGTATATATGAATATATATTATATATGATTATATTGATATATATATTAATTATATATATATTAATATGATATATAATATATATTAATATTATAAATATATAATTATATTATTAATATATTAATATATAATATATATATAATATATATATTATATATATAATATATATATACAGGTGATTCTAAACAGTATAATATGAGAACAACAACTGAAACATCAACAAGCAACAAAGTCAAAGTCACAAGATAACAAAAATAACATAAACAAGATCAGCAAAAATAGCTAGAGAGATCACAAAAGAAAAGTAATCAAAGAAAATGCATAAATAGCTACAGAAACAACGACAGAAAAAATTTCACTCGGAATTGCAAAGACGGTTCAGAAAGGATTTCGATAAACCGCCACCAACGCACCGCACCATTTCCCGAATTATAAAAACTTAAATTTTATGATAGTAAATAGCAATTACATGGAACCGTTTTACACAACTCATCTAACAGTTAAACGTATTTACTGGTATAAAATGACCTAACGGACACTCACCTATAAAACCCGCAATAATGAGTCAATAGAGTAGAGCTAAGTACATAGAAACATTCATCATATCTAATCCCCACTAAAGAAATCTCTAAACGATCATAAATACCGGCTCGGGAGACCACATCTCAAAATAGATAGTCAGATATCCATCGGTAAATCTTGAAGTCAGTATTCTAGCATGGAATAAAATTGCTATAATACCCAATAGACTACTCCATATCCTACTCATATAAACACTGATATACCTTGTATCACTAGTATTAAAATAGAATAATATCAAATTATTTATATTAAGTGGATTATAGATACCTAGATGACATTAAATGCTGTGCAGAAATAGGACATAGAGGATTTTCAACTCAAAATAATATTGATATATTAGTGAGAGAGACAGATATAATGAAGAACTAAACTAATATAATTAATAATAAATAATAAGTCTCTTATTTTTTTTTCAGTTTCTATATTATATTTTAAATTGTACCTACTAGATAATAATGATCACTAATAAAAATTACCACTAATAATAAATTGATATTTATTTTAAATAAAAATACACCAATAATAATAATAATATCTATAAAATAAATAACTAGATTATCAGGAAATCTATGAATAATAATAATGTTGATGGATAGATGGAGATATAAATAAGAGTCATTATAGATTAAATTGGACTTTTGATATTTTGAAATACATGAATCTCATTTTGATTAAGGGGTGGTAAAACTTAACAGGGGTTTGTGAAGATATATTAGATACATCACATCACAAAATAATATGTAATCCGAGTAATGAATATATTTATATATGGGTAGATTAAAACTAAAATCAAATTAGATATATTATATTACACTTATTATTGAAATAATATAATAATTAGAAGTCTCACTACACTCCACTACACTTGATCACTACAACTCAGATTAAGCTATCAATTGTTATACCAAACACAACTAGATGAGAGTAAGTAAATTGATATCACGAGAAGGATTATTAATGTAGTAATAATAATAATTAAATATCCATTATCATCAGATTTCCAATATGATCCACATCAGCACTAATGAGATATCTTCTCTTAATTATGAGATTAATAATATCAACTAAATAGGACAAGATTTTATATATCACTCTCACTAAAATCACATATGAACGTATAAAATGTGCACAAAATATATTAAAAAATTTGAGAAAAATACAGTGAAATAATAAATCACACTCAATGTCGCTAATCATATCACACTAAATAATATAAAATCATAGTAACCGTGGAGATATTGCACACTACATCAATATGATGATTTGCTAGATATAATACACAATGCAAGATCGAATTAGTAATATATGCAATGAATTTTCATAATTTATATTGAAACTAAGCAAATATAGATGATCATTGAAATAAAGCAAGGTAGTGAGTTATCTCGATGATTGACGTGAACATCAAAGCGATATGAAAATCTAGATGACTGTCAGAATAAATGAAGAATGTGTAAGAGGAAGAAGCAGGTGACTTCTAAATGCCTGAAAATGTGATAAAGAGGAACCCATAGGAATATTAGATTTTCTACATTAATACTGGTAATATAAATAATAATTAATAATAAATAATGAAATTATATAATAATAATACATAATACATAATATATAATAAATAATATAATATAAAAATATAATGTTAAATACGTATTAAATAATTTTCTACTTAGATATCATGATATAAGAAAAACAAGTAATTTTGTGAATTCTTGTGAGGAATAAAGCGAAATAAGAAAAGAATTTAAATAAATTATGCTGATTGATCTATAAAGAAACATAATTATTAAACTGTAGAATAATTAGTTATTAATTGTTTTAATTAAAGGATATTTTTAACTTTTTTTTTTTTTTTATTTTTTCCTTTGAAAGAAAATGGTAATGAGAGAGAATGTTCATAAATATCATTTTTGGGAAACAAAATATATATAGAATTTACAAATAGAGGAATTAAATTGTAAATTTTAATTATTCACTAATAAGAACTAAGTGAGTAAATTATATATAATAATAATAAGTAATTATTGTTTATAATAATAATAAATAATAATAATAATAAGAATAATAATTAAATATAGAATATATTTTATATAAATAAAAATAGGAAAATATATCGTATGTTAAGCGTATAATAATATATAAATATATAAATAAATATTAATAAAAAACAAACAATATAATATAAAAAGAATTTAAAAATATTTATGAGACTCAATATTAATAAGATTGAAATAATAGTATTTACTTAATTTAATATAGAATAATAATTTTATTAAATTAATAATAAATAATAATAGCACAATTAAATAATAATAATTAATAATAATAATACATAGACTAGGAAATAACAGGAATAGAATGAGTGGAAGAGAAACAGAAGAACGAAATATAAAGAAATAAAATAATTAAATTATAAGAATAATAATATATATAATGAAGATTAATAGATGTAATAATAATAATTATAAATTAAATAATACATAAATAATTAGAATAAATTATTATAATAATTATGAAATAATAATAATCATAATTAATTAATAATAATTTATTAAATATAATTAATAATGAAATAAATGAATAATATAATAAATAATAATATATAGAAATTATTCAAATAATAATTAAATGAAAATGATAATAAATTATTAATAAATAAATAATTATTAGATAATAATAATAATAATTAATAATAATAGAGTAAAGAAATAAATAATTAGCAATAATAGAATAGATTAAACGATTAATAACAGAAAGACTACGATTAATAATAACATAATATATATAAATTAAATTATAAATAGATAATAATAAAAATTACTAAGTATATTAAAATATATTATATAATAATAATAATAATAATTTAAATAAATAAAAAAAATCGTAACAAAATCTTACATGGTATTTCAGAAATATAATTAATTAAATAATAATTTATGTAAATAATATAATTTATATAAATAATAGATATAATAATATAAAATATAAATAATGTAATAATAAATTTATAATTATAAATTAAAAATAATGAATAATATATAAATAATAATAATAATTAAATAATAATAATAATAATAATAAGTAATTGTATAATTTTCCTAAGTAAGAATATTTATATAAATGATATTATGACAATAGAGATATACAAAATGATAATTGTCAACAATAAAATAGTTAAAGAATAATATAATTATATAAATATAAATATAATAAAATTAAATAATATAATTAATATATAATAATATATTAATAATTATAATTAAATAAGAAGTAATAAATTAATTAATGTAATTAATAAATAGTAACAGTAATATAAAATAATTAAAATAATTAATAATAATAAGTAAATAAAAAAATAATTAGTAATAAATATTAATCAATAATAATAAGTAATGATGATGATGGTAATAATATAAATATAATAATAAGAATAATAATAATATATTAATAAATTAATTAATTAAATAATAATAATAATAATTAAATGATAATAATATTTTAAATATAATATGATTATTAATCATAATTATTAAATAAAAATAATTATATTATAATGAAATAATAATAATAAATAGAATAGATAAATATAAATATAAATATAAAGAATAATTATAATAATAAATTATAAATAATAATAATAATAATAATGAATAAATAAATTAAATAATAAATTATTAATATAATAATACATGATAAATAATAACATAATAATAAATAAATATAACTAATATTTAATTAAATAGAATAATAATAATAAATATTAGATTAAATATAATAAATAAATAATTAAAAATAATAATAAATTAAATTAATAATAATTATAAAATCAAATCAAAGAGCAATACTTATATAATAAATAATTCAGAACTAGATAATACTAAAACTCCAAAAAACGATATATAATAGGTTTAAATTTTGAAAAATAATAATACTGATAATCAATATATCAAATTAAAATAATTAGTTAGTACAAACAATATAATATAGATAATAAATAATAATAATAATTAAATAAAAATAATGATCGTAAATTTTAAAAATTAATAATATTAATTATATAGAAAATAAATACTTAAAGCATAATATTAAATAATGATAATAATAATTAATATGTTAATATAATAATAAATTATAATTGAAAATAATTATATAATAAGATTAATTAAGATAATAATGTAATAAAGTAATAATAAAATAGAAATATTTAATTAATAAATAAATTAGATAATATAAAATTAAATTTGAAATAAATAATAATAATAAATGTAATGAAAATATATAATATAATATAATGTAAAATTAATCAAAAGTAAATAATTTATAAGATAAATAATAATAATTAATATACAAATTAAATACTAGAATTAAATATAAATAAAATATACATATTAATTTAGTTATTATCCTTAGAATAATAATGGATATAATAGAATAAATAAATTAAATACTAGAATAATATATTAATTAAATATTAGAAATTAAATAATTAATTATTTAGAATAAATATATAAACACATATATAATAATAATTAATAATATAGTAATATGTAGATCATATAAATAAAATTTAGTATAAATAAAGAATAATCAACATATAAAATAAATTATATTAAATAATAATTAAATATAAAATAAATAAATATTATATTAATAAATAGAACATAATATGAATATAAAATAAATATATATATTAGATAATATATATAGTACAAATTGATAAATATTAAATATGAATATAATAATGTAATTAAAATGTAAATATAAATTAAGAAAATTAAAATAGAATTAAATAACTTATAAATAATATAATAATATAATAAATAAATATAATTATTATTAAATAAATTAAATAATAATAATAATAATAAAAAATAATATAAATAATAAAAAAAATAATAATAATTAATATCATGAATAATAATGATATAATAATAATGAACATTTATATTATAATTTTATAAATAATACGTATTAAAACAATATGTAATAATAATGATAATAATAATAATAATAATGATAATAATAATAATAAATATAATTATATAAATTAGTAAATTAAATAAAGAAAATTACAATGATTAACTATTATAAAATTATAAGAAGAAAATTTATAAATTACAAATAATAAGAGTAATAATATAAAATGACATAAAATAATAATATAATAATATAATAATAATATAATAATAATAATAATTAAATAAGAATAAATTATAATAATAATAATAATTAGCTAAATAAGAAATAATAATTTTTAATAAAATAATAAAAAAATGATGATTAATAATCGAGAGGGCCAGTAACCTATCAAAATTAATAATGAAATTTTAAAATAAACTCGGTATTAATAGGATTAAAAGGGAATAAAACAATACACGTACGCTTGTATTTTATAATAAAAATAATTGAAATAATAAATGAATAAGTAATTTAATAACATAGATAATAGAATATATAAATAGAAATTAAATGAATTTAAATATATAATATATGTACAATAATTTAAATAATATATTAAAGAATAAATAATAACTAAATAATAATATAATTAATTAATAATAATAATAAATATAATTTAATAAATTATATAAATATAATGGTTGTGATAAAAATCAAAATAAGGGTTAAAATGGCAATGAAAATTTCAACAATAATAATAAATAATAGAAGTAAATAAATAATAAATATAATAATTAAATAAAAGTAAATTAAATAATTATAGACAAGCAATTATGTTAATATTAAACATTTTATCATTATTTAAAATATTATAAATAATTATAATAGATTAATAATAAATTAATAACTAATAGAAATTAATATAATATAACTAATATAATAATTATAATATAATATATTAAATAATTAAATTAATATAATAATTAAATAAATTAATAAATAAATCACATAATTAAATAATAATAATATATAAATATATAAATAAATCCTAACTCTACCATATTTCCTTTCCTTCTCAATGTTTCTATGAAAATAAAACTAGAAAAAGCTATATTGGCATGATAAATTTAATATGTACAATGGAAATCACTGTAAATAATCATAATAATAGAACTACACTAGGAATAAATAAGAGTAATAAATAATGATTATGCCCGAATGATGCAATACTACAACCCCTGTGTATTTTAGATAGGAAATGAAGTGAAGATATAAGGAGATAACTGGAAAAGATTTGTTACCTACTCTCATAAAATTAAGATTCAGACTTAATTATATTACGAATTCACATAATGCACAGTACATGAGGATAAAGCGCGCAGGTTATAAATAAATCCAAGATCCCGAAAAAAAGGTGCCTCTAATTCCTCTCCTT
>JABUQX010017411.1:0-45306 GCA_015478945.1 Trachelipus rathkii | reverse complement strand
TCTTAACAAATTGCTTAGAATAATGCTTCACAAACTTCAAATTATTTTCAATACGAGCCAGTTTCGAAAGAAAGCCACGCTTCATTTGAATACGTTGAAATGTAAGAACTTGTGATTGGTTCATAACAAAACAAATTTTTAAATTCCTTTTTAATTTTGTTTATATCGTACTCTTTATGGGTCATCTTGATACGACAGACATAACGAAATAAAATAATTATGTTATAATATTAACCAATAATTTGCCAAGTATTATCCTGTCACACATTGTATTAATTCTTTATCTTACAAGCATTATTATGATACTCAAAATAATATTTTTAGATAATAAAATGAAAAACTCTCTGGTTTACTCTACGATAAGAAAGCCAGTGGTGATTAATTTTTTTTTAAAGTTTTCTTGGCGGCAAACTTTCCTCATAGACGAAACAAAGCTATGACTAACAACATCCAGTTAATCTCTGTGATTTTCTGCTAAGCTCAGTAATGTTTCATTGGATTGAAGTTACTATTAGTTTTAATATTTTTATTAAATAAACCAGGATTTGAGAAAATTTATGTTAAAAACAAGACGAAAAATTTTTTTGAATATATGGAAAATGTTTAAATATATAATATTATCATAAGATACTATATATTAATATATTAATATATATTTTATATTATAGTATATATATTTAATTATTAGCGTATCTATAAGTCGTTACAATTATAATAATTTATGTAAACGAACGATTGAAAAATTAAATGCTAATAAATAAATTATATTTGAATTTAAAAAACTACTACTACCCTTATACAAAAATTTTATTTAGGTAACTCATAAAATAAATTAAATTAAATGAAACCTGTTTACTCTAAATAAATGAGTGAGATATAATAACATATCATATTTAACTCGTCACTCGGAGGACACCATAGTTAATCCTCACCACAAAAACCTTTTCATAAAAATATTCAATCAAATACAATCAATTTAAAGACGCAATAATGTTTTTTTTTCGGTTATTCCAGGTAAAAGGTATCGCAACTAATTTTTTACGCTGATACTGATTCCTCGAGACATATCAAACAATCGACACCGATACCAGGTATATACCAATTGTGTAGGCGCCATTTTAAATATTTTCGACTCAATTCCTTTTCATTTGTTCTCTCACCACTAAATATTACAATATAATTATTTTAGACATAATAAATATAAATTAAAATATATATATTATCATGTTCTGTGCAAAATGTATATATATTAATTATAAATACTCAAGCTAATTACAATAATCCGATAGAACATATCTACCTAGTGATATAATCCTCATTCAATACAACTCACAAATAATAAACCTATACTAAATAATAATTAATAATTAATTTCTAAATAATCACTTTTTAATCTTCTATATAACTCGTAGAATCATTTGATATTTCAAAGGTATATAAGGTTAAATATATAGGATACTAATTTATTATATTATTATTCTGTTATAAACCATACCATAAATATATATCCTAATTAATCAACGCTTGCTGTTCTCACATTGTCGTGAATTGTCTATTCGACTTTTGACCATGAGAATTGGAAACAATATCTCGTAGAGGACAACCTATTATACTACCAAATATATATTATATTTATATTATTAACATGTATCATTTACAAATCGTTAATAAGATAACTACCATATGTTGCTCTACACTCACTCGAAAAACCTTAAGTAATAATATATCAAAAATCACTTTTCTTAACGATACTTATGTATAATCTTTTGCAGGAGATGTAATAGGCCATATATTATATTTATGATTCGATAACCACAAAAATCCAAAAATTTTACTCACATAATTGATTCAATCTATATTTGACAAAAATAAAATAAGTAATCATTAATTATATATTCCTCAATAAAAGTTAAATAACAGCGTATTTATCATATCCGGTATATAGTCAACTCACATAGTATCTACTATTCACATCAAAATAACCTCTAAAATATAAATATTAATAATTTACCTCTCACTAGCACATGCCTATAATTCATAATGTACTTAGTTTCCGGCGACTTTGGTTAATTTTATCACGTATATTTATGAAGAAACTAAATGTGTTCAACTTTTATATTTTTTATGTATTCATAAGAAATTAATTAATAAAAAATATCGATTATTTATATTTTGCATCAATTTATTTACAAAAAAATTTTTTGATATCACGACATATAAATTAATAAATATATCTCTAAATCTGAAACCTTGGTTAATCTATCTCTAACTTCATTCATTACCTCTTGCATACTTTTCTTTACTCAATTACTCAATAAATAATATATTTCTCTCATACCTACACACCGCACTGAGCGTCAGCAATTATATTAGCTGCTGCTAAGTCTAAGTGTGCTATCACACAACAATAATATCACTTACGCCTCTTTCTCTCGAGAGATATGATTATCTGATTCACTTTTTATCATTACTCACTCGAAATTGGTATTTTCGGCAGGAATAGCCTGATTTTATTTTTCTAAAGTTTAAAATTAATTTTATGAGTAAATTTTACATGTTCTGGATATAATAACACTCTAATAATTTCCTAAAAATTTATGATTGGTGATTGAAAAATTATTGTCGAATTTTTGTAATAGAAGAAGAAAGTCTATTATTGTATTAATATAATGCATATATTTTATTAGATTCTCTATATAAACAATCACAAGTAAAAGTTTAGTCTCACAGCTCTGTAAAAATATGATCGAAACTCTCTCTCGATTTAAGCAACATCATATTGTATTACCCACACAAAAACTCTAGTTCTAAAAAATATCTCAATAATAATATCATACTTATTATCTTACGAGCTAATATTGTAATTCAGGAATAGGTATAATAGGCTGACATATTTATATATAGTTACGTAATACATTCAATAACAGATCCTAAATATTTCGATAATGATTTGAAAATTGTAATTTTATATCACAATAAAATATAATTATAAGAATACCTTCTACATTATTCTAATTTGACTTTTATTTAACTATTACTAAAATCCGAAAGACACCCTAGTTAGTTTCCTATACACAAATATAAATAACTTTTTTTATTACCTAATAAATGAAATTAATATTAATTCACTTTATTTGATCATAATTTATAGTATATATAATTTTTATATACACATGTTGAATGTATGATCATAAAGTTCTATTCTCGTATATAGTTATTTCTCTCTCTGTGCTAAAACTTCTCATTAGATTAAGTCTCTCTATAATTAAATATTAACACAATATTACCAAATCATTGTGATTTGACATTTTATAAATAAAATTAAATACGAGACTCTTGTTACTTCGCAAAGAGCGTTATCTAAAAAAATGCTTATACAAATCCGAAGACACCCTAGATTCCTCACACAAAATTTAACAGATTCTAATAAAATATCAATATAAATACATCATTTATCTACGACTTGTATTCTATATAAGGTATAAGTAGTGATAATATAGCCCATTTTAATTATGTTCTGAAACTAACAAAAATCCTAAATAAATATTCAAATTGTTAATATTTGAGGAGCTACTATTAAATATATGAAACTTATGATTTTCTTCAAAAAAGTGAGTGTATAACAGGCTATTTCAAATTCCGAAGACACTTATAGTATTACCTCACACTAAAAATCCTATCTAATAATATCATATAAATTACATATTTATGACTGCAACTTATGTAAATTATTACCGTCTAGCACGAATGTATTAAAAGACCATTTATTTATAAGTTATGACGATACCCATAAAAATTCAAAAATTCTCATAATTTTCAAACTCATTTTTTTAGAACAAATAAATTATAAAATTAAGTTAACTATCTATTAACTTAGAAAAATATATAAGTTATATACATGCCTTTATTACTCAAATATATATATAATCGCCATGTTATTCCTCTAACTCAACCCTAACCTTTTCTATGAAAATAATTTATATATTCTAATAAAATTCAAGTACTTTAATGAAATTTTAAGACATACTTTGTTATTGGTTATTGATAGAGTAAGTAAATATAGGTCACATTTATTATATGTACCAGTCTCTGCTGCAATCTGGTGATATTCTCACCAAAAAGTTCCTATAAAAAATACTGATATAGAATATTCTTTCTAGAGAGATTTTAGTAAATACTTTCAGACACAATTGTTTGCGAACAGCAAAAAATGTTAAGAACCTTGTTCCTCTCTAAAAGTTTGACTAAAATATCCCACACGCTCACTCTCCATTATCCCCTCGGAAGACACCCGTTTAGTGTTCTTTTTATCACCTACACATCGTTCACAATAAACTCGTTTCGAATACATCGTTCCAATATTCGTGTATATATTTTTATATTTCACTATTTTCTCTCTTATTTCCACCGATCCTTATTTCTTAATTGAATTAATGAAATCATGACATCTGGGTTGATGTAGTGTCTCAGGATATGAACACAGTTTTATATGGTTCGAACCACAACAAAATTCCAAAAAAATTTTTTGGATAAATTTTACGAGATGATTAAGTGATTTAATTGAATTTGAAATGCAACTTCTCCAAAAGTTATATATATAATATATAGTACTATATATAACAGCTATTAATTAGCAATTGAATTGATTGCTAACACTTAGTGTCCTCACACTAAATAAACTCTATTCATATAAAAAATATTCAAAAATCACTATTTTATCTACTCTGAACTTTATGGTATTATTTTCATGAGATAGGAATAGCTAATATTATATGTTTCAACACTCAAAATAATATTCACATAAATTACCATAATTATAGCAACATTTTATTTTGAACTCACAAAATAAATAAAATTTATTAAGGATACCAAATTCTTAGTCGAGAAACAAGTTCACAGCTATAAGTACATTTTAATATTTATTTTGCATTAGAAACAATAAAAAGCATATTGCCAATAAATTATTGATAGGAAACAATTTATCAAACCATGATGCAAGCTCAAATACATAAAAAAATATGCCATCACGATCTTACAGCTTCGTAGGATTTACATGACAGGTAGCAAAAATCAACCAATAGAAAAAATAATTTTGCTTTGTATTTATATAATAATGCAAATTATTTTTAATAATTATAGCACCATTAGAATTTTATTATATATTTATAAGATAATACTCTGTATTTATACTTTCCTGCCTGGCTTCGATTAACTTTTTGTAGAACTAATGCAACTTGTTAAAAAAAAGGATTTGGTAAGTAGTGTTTAACGTAACTTCACTAGCTCAGAAATCGTGGTCGGACCTGACTAACATACGGTATTAGTCAGTGTTCTTCTGAGAACGTTGTACTATCTTAATATAAAACTCCTTGCTGATGTATGAGATGCCTTTCAGTCAGGATGACTCAACCCAGATTAGTCAGATATCAACGATATCTACAGAAAATCACTCACATAAGAAATTATTCCTCTTCAACTACTAGTATTCAAACCTCTCATCTAGTAAATCCCTTGCACACACAATTAAGCAACCTGTTAAAGCCAGACACGATATGAAACTTCAATAGAGTGAAACGCTTAAATATAGTGAACTTAGTCCTCAGCAAGTATCGAATTTCCCTCACACACTGATTTCCACAAATTATTCTGCACAAATAAAACTCGACTCATGGTTGGCAATTGTCTGGACAAAAACGCAGCTCGAGTGAATGAGGAGGCTGTATGGACTACCAATTTGCTCCTAAGAGAGACAATGAAGAGCGATTTTCTCTATATGATATGAAGTTCTCTACATACTATAACATTCAACATAATAATATTAGATTTTTTAATTTTTATATATCACTATATAAAATATATTATGATTTAGAATAAAGAAAACTCATTACTCCATCTCTAACAAAGTAATGTGAACGAAGCTGATTTTTTACCACTATTAAATTACCATCGCTCTCATACTACTTAGTTGAGGGTAGCTTCCTTCGACCACATTCAATAAAAAGACACGTCTCTCACCAAAACTATAAGATATCAAAAGTAAACAGATCCACTTTTCTTAACGATAATTTGGTGGTAAACCGCGAAAAGAGAGAACACCCAGGAGGACTTACAATATATGTGTGAACGTCTATCTTGATGTTCGGAAGCCACAAAACATATGACAATTTACACAAACAAATAGTGTGATACAAAGTATTTCAACAAATAATATATGTACAAATAATTTATAATATTATTAACACGTACAACCATGAGCTCATTCCAATTGAGTGAAGAGACTTCAAAGAAAATAATAACAGCTTATTTTTCGAAACATATTCTCGCTCATGTTTACTAGGCACTTTCAATTGTTCACTTTCTAGATTAATTTCCTGTGATTACGGATCAAAATCCTACTCTCTTTACAAAACTATGTCACCAGTTCGGTAGGATTTCATCGCTAATTTTTAGATTGACACTCAAGCAAAAACTTCCTTTTATCGGTTCTGAGACTTTCTTTCATCATTCTTACAGTCTGGTATTGATGGGCAGATATAAGCCTCATTTTTTATGGATATTCTCCACTACAGGAACTCTTGATTCCCTGTTGTCGAATTTACGCTACAATAGGTTCTTTGATTGACCATCTGTCGCATATTTCTAGTCTGATACGCAAAAAATTTTATTCCAATGAAAATTTTCAGAGGACTCTAATATTGTCGAACAAGCCAATTTATTCATGACCTCATTCCATACTGTATTAGAAATTACCTTTAACAGGCTATCTTTAACTCGAGAGTCCTTGGAATGTTACTAGACTCTCATTTCATTATTTACATGTCTATCACAAAAAAACCTTTTTTTCAATGGATTAAATAGATGGGTATTTTACACTCAATTTTTCGGATTTCTTCCCACTACGTACTTGTGATTCTTTTTAGGTCGAATTCATAGAATATGTTTTCCTGCTTCGACCTCTTCCTTCTTTTAATATTGTATGGTAAAGATTTTCTTGTGCAGATTTCAAAAGCTCACAACAATAATTAACCCATTAGCGGTGATCTATCCGATCTACATTATAGCGAACTCGTCTCAAAGCAAAATAGTTTACTAGTTTCGTATACTACAACTTTGTGCAAAAGAGTGAGTTAAACAGCTATTTAACAATATCCGAAACACCGCCTTGTAGTTGTTGACTCTCACCCACTTAGGGTCAATATATGGTCTTAATTACAGATTAGGATTGATGGATATATAGAAACGTACTATATCGGAAACTATATCTTCTTCCTTGTTGATTTACGACTTCGATCTCAATATAGATAGGCTATTTTTTAATTCGTGAGGATGGAAATTCAATTAGTGTTCACATATCACATAAATGTATTGCTATTATATGTATATTAACATTTCTTGATATATATATATACCGTTAGAGGACTAAAACACCGCTGCTTTATCTCTCGCATATATAAAGTTATAAATATTCTATTTAATAATAATTAATCTAAAATTATGCGTACAATGAATGTTTAAAATTAGCACATCTCTTTATAATTATGTGCGACCTGGTTTCTACTAACAATATATAGTGTATTTTTATTATAACTATTTCAAACATATTTTATAGTGATTCCTGATATAATGTTTAGCATCTTTCGGATTGTGAAACCAATTTTCTTTCCGGTCGCTCTACAGCAGCTGATGTAAACAGTTACCGTTCATTCATAGAATATATTAAATTTGAGTACATTATTGTTATTATCAAAATCACTTTTAGGAGTTTTTCCCTACCGTCTTATTATTATTTTATGTCTAGGTGCATTTGAAAAGTAAGGTAAACTATGTTATAATTGTTTAGTTATTAATTATTTTGTTTAGTAATAATTATTGTTTGAATCTTATGCTTCAATCTCACTGACATTATTAGTACTCAGATACGATTTCAGGAACACAATTTTGAATCTTATGTTTACAGATCCTCTATTAAGATCTTGGTCTTGTAACATGCTTCATCATTAATAGTCTGTGATCTTCGGAGTAACAATTCTATATTGTCAAGATCCTCGAAGACACCTTGCGAATCGTAAACATCACTAATTAAAGCACTATATTCTCCAAAAGTAAACTAGAAATCATTTACTTTAAACCCTGATTGACTTGAGGAATAGACTTTCGTTTTACTTTGTGGTGCAGAAGCCAGAGTCAGTATCAGAACTCTACAATTAAGATAATCTAGAATGGAAATACAAAATCTCCACATACACAAAGAATCTCACTACATCAGAAATATCCTCCCAGGACTCTCTCCTCGACTTATTCTAAAAACTTCAACTGGAATTTAATGTGTGGACTGCTAGATTAGAATATTTCTCTCGATACGACAACCATGTTTTCCACAACATAAACCATCATTGTCTAAGAAGGCCTAATAGTTGTCGTTTAAACGCCCTGGATAGAGGCACAATAGATTCTTGTGTTCACCTCAACCAACATATTAGAAAACCTTACTCTAAAAAGAAGAGAAGTTATACTCTACAAAAGTACACTTTGTCTCGACTTTTAATTTGCATTCGAACTTTTACTTTGGAATATCATTTCTACTTAGAGTGAGGATTGAACTAAAATTCATATCATTTTCAAATATATGTTGGATCTTTATTACGAACCACTATATCACACATTCCTCCTAAAATAATTTTTCCGAGATGCGTTGCATCATGCTTTCTATGGTACAAAGAAGACAACAAAATTAGTGAAATCAAAAGTAGAATAAGCCCTGTATAGTTACTAGATATAAAAAGTATTATTTATATATATATATACAGCTATATATTATCACATATTACCTCAGAAGACATACCATTATATAGTCTACTATTCATCACAAAAACCTTTCTAAATAAATATCTCAAAATATAATAATATACATATTTTCTACTACTTATAACGACTTATGTATTATTTAAGGTATATAGTAAAATATATAGTCCATTTAATGGTATTTACACCTGATTCTCTTCCCATCAATATAGACCAGTCATTTTTGTGTAATATTAGTATCATATTTCAAAGAGTGTTGAACTCTATAAACAATTATATCATTAAGTGAAAGACCATAGTAAATAATAATTATATAACATAAAAAAAAACTAGAGGTTATATTATGTAATAAAGTCATTGCTCTCTGATTATAATTTCTATATTGAATTCTATTTATAATTAAGGGGTAGAGGAGAACATCTATAGGCCTCCATGTTTCTCTCATAAATGTTATACATACAACAAAGAATTTCTATTCTCTCTCTAATAGACTTCATATAGTGTTCTTATTGCTAAGCACTGTTGAAACTCTGTTATGTGCTTAGGAGAGGAATAAGGCTAGCTGAGTTTAAAAATTTGATAACATGTAATAGACTAAGCAATAGCACACGAGACTATACTCCTCATAATAATTTTGTAAATTTACTCAAAAATTTTTACATAATATAAATTAATAATTTTAAGAATCCTGTATAAGGTCTCTAAATAAAGGTATATATATAATTTATAATACATATAGTATTTACATAATTAACCGTATAATCAACTACTTGTGTGATTAATCACACAAAACCTTATTTCTTATAAAATATATTATTAAAATAAATCACTTTTCTTTCATAAGTATATTTAATTTTACAGGATATAATGAACATACCATTATTATTTATATAATTATTCCTATACCTAACAAAAATATTTTTCAAGAAAATAAATCTTCAGGACTGATATAATGTCGTATAATAGGCCTAGTCCCTATTTTATGATGTTTATAAGCTAAAACAAATTTATTATTTTATAATTTGTTCTAAATTTAACCATTCCTGTTTTCATTTTGATTTATTAGATGCTATTATATTTTAAATAGTAGGAATTTGAAAATTTATTATAGAAAGTTTATTTTTACACATTTGACGTACCTAAAATGTACCTGGTTCTGGTAAAGAATCAAAAAAATCAAATAATTGATTTCTTTCTAAAAATCAAAATATCACCAACCTTGAAATGCAGTCCCTATGCTTGCCCAACAACCTTTTTGAAATACTATATATATATATATATATATATATATATATATATTATGATCTGCTTAGCAAAATGACCATAACAGGCTATTTACATAATATATATAGTATATTAGTATATAATAACCGAAGTATATGTAATAACTATCATTTTTTATATAATAGGTATATACTACTCACTAAATACAAAAATAATATAATATAATAACCTATTTTAGCTATATACTAAAATAGAATTGTTAAAATAGGTGTTTAACATTTGAACTCTGTTATAAATGTATTTTAAAATAAAATTATATTTATTATAATAATAACGCACTTATCTCTCTATATATACTTCAGATGCTTATTATCTATTAGTATAGATATATATATATATATATATTATATATATATATATATTATATATAATATTATATGATACTTATATATATATATATATATATATATATATTTAATATATATATAATATAATATATGGACTAATATATTATCATATATATTATATATATATATATATATAAATATATATATACTATATATATATATATTCTCTTTCTATTAAGAAATATTGATAGTCTACTAATTTCAAGTATTTAGTATTCAGACAAAAATAGCATTATATTTCTCTCATTATGAATAGTTCACCTATATAATATATATAAATACTATAATAATATATAGTAATACTATAAATTATAGTATATACATTATTTTATTATGTTTTTTTACGAACTCTACCAGTAATTTTTTCTTATGAAAAATTGGTCTACCTTTTATATTATAATGAAATGTTTATATAGATACATATAGCACAGACATTTTTTTATAAATCAGATGTATTCCCATTTTAATAGAATATATACTTCTCTTTTTTCTTAGAACAGATGAGTCTACTATTTGTTTGAACTAGAATAAATTCTTATTTTCAATAGATCCATCTCCACTTTTTAGAACAGATCATATTATTATTAATTATCATGATTTAATTTATTTCAATTTGACTATCATATAATATTATTTGAATCTTTTAATACGATGATTATATATGTATCAATATAATCTTAACATGCTTTCTAAAGTGCACGACTTTTTGTTTATATTTTAGGTGGTGTCTGGTATATAAGTATGATTTAGCGCAATTTTGCGCCATTATCGCTCTTGTTTCGCTCTCACGTAATTACTCTCTATCTTCAAAAGTTCTAACTCATCAAAAAGTTGTTAATATTATATGTGCGAAAAAGTGTCACTTAGATTTAACAAAAATAATATTAACAACTTTTTTTGTCTCTTCTTCTCTCACTACTCTCTCTCTCTCCTCTCTCTCTTACTCTCTCTCTCCTTCTCTCTCTCTTTTCTCCAAATAAGTTCTGATTAACAGCTTATATATGCTCTATTCCCGGAAGGCACTTTTCTCTTAGATCTTATCATTGTTGCACGCTGTAACTTTCACCACATAACAACTCTACGCAAAGCTCGCAGTTCCTTCTAAGGATAAATATGTTAAAATTCAGGCCGAGCGGTACTGAGTCATGCTGCTGCTGTTGTTGGGGGCATTGCATTGATCGGGGGGGTGTGCAATAATAATGATAACGAGAACAGCCATATATAGTTGGGATTAGATATGGTTTATCTCGAACCTCTCTCGCTCTCTCAAAAAAGCATAGGTTACACTGATGATATAATAGATTCCCATAAAATCGTCCTCACACTACTCAAATTGAGACACAAAATATAAATATATTAAGAACCTGTATTATACTTTCCTCAAATAAGTATTTATAATAAACATATGTCATAACAATTCCTCTCGTGATATATAATATAATAATCATATATATATATATATATACCTAGGTATTATAAATTATATATATATGATATTAGATTTCCTCACAACAAAAATCACTTTTTTATTATATGATTCATATAATAAAATATCCGAATAATCTACTACTTTATTATTTACTAATTTTAGAGGACGAGCCCTCCTATTCGGAGGAGAGCACTAATATAATCTCATTCTAAAAAACACGAATAGCTCAGGGAAAGGAATAACATTTTTATGGAATCCTGTTTATAAATTTTTAGTTTAGGGATATTAAAATACAAAACAACAAAAGATATTTGCAAATTTATTATTTATTAAGAGGAGATGTCCGGAAACCTGCGGGGGGTCTCATCGAGGATCGGACGATTTCCCGATACAGCCGTAATAGTTTGTGGAAGGGGCGGAAGCAAACCCCCGACGACACCAATTAATACCAAAGAGCTCGGTGGGTTCCAGGGAGGACCCTCCCCGAGAAACGGGCGGGATATTTAGAGTTAAAACCCCGTCGTTACTAGGAAATCCACACGGGTAAGGCCGAGAGACCCGCTCTTTTCTTCCTATCTTGAACGCGTGTATGTATCTCCATATAATTTAAGCTAATATATAACGAAAAAATAATGACATTTTTTACTAAACTAAATTTATATAACTTAGGATCTCGAAAAAAAATGTATTTCATACACTTAATGTAAGTCTATACGTCTCTCTCTAACACTCATGGCTAATTTCGGCTAAAATGCCGTTTTCCTTCATAATATACTAAATAAAATTTCTTAACACCACCTATTTTATTTTTTTTATTTGTACATTTATCCTATAACTCTTATACTTTTACGCAGGAACTGTGCCTCTAAAATGTATTTCTTATTTCCCTTGTAGCTATTAGTCGTATCAGAATATATATATATATTTTATTGTAGTGCTATATGTCTCCGATGTGGCTTTGGCTGTTGATTTCGCACCAGAGTACACAGATCCCACTCGATCAAGTAGATCAAATCCTAAATGTTAATTAAAGGAACAAAAAAATGTATCGACCTAAAATAATAATATTTTATAAATTTAATAAATATCCTGTTACTCCAAAAGGTATATATATATATTTAAATCAATAGTCTATTACATAATTATACGATAGTAACACTACCATTGATGATTATAGTTTAAATCTACCTACACATAAAATAATTCCATATTTCTTAATAATATTAATATTTAATATTAATATATAATCATACTATTTATTAATCTTTTATATATGTATATATATAGCTAGACTGTGGGGTAGATATATATATATTTACAGGTATTTGTCGCTCGTTAATATATCTGTCATAGAAAAAATAATTCTATATATATTATATATATATATAATATATATATATATATATATAATATAATATTATACAGTCTTATACATATATTATTAATATATATTGATTCCTGTGTTATTTTGTTCGAACACAAAAAATTCCCAAAAATTTTCCAAATTTTTAACTTTTTTTGACAAAAATAAATTTAAGAAATAAGGTATAATACATTTAATTAAGATATTTCTTAATCTGTCAAATGAGAGCGCGATTCAAAATTGTCCTTTATTGCTTCTGCAAAGCTGAAACTGAAGAGGGGTTCCTAATAGAAATAGTGCCAAAATGATAATTTTCCTCACACAAAACCTTTCATTATGGATTGGATATTTCAGAGTTCTCTAAAAGGGTATTTTGCTAAGGAATAATAATAGCGTTATACTTAAATGAATACGACTTATGTTATTATTATATTTTATCAGGTATATATAAGGGTATATATAATAGAATGTAGTCCATTATTTATTATTATATTTCGATAACTATTACATACACTAAAAATATAATAATATACTACAAAAAATTTTTGACTAAAATATTTTTTAAATAACTATATTTTTATATCACAAATAAATATAAATATAATATATTTTCAAGAAGAAAGGCACTCCTCTCGTTTTAATACTGCGAATAAGGCTTGCTTTAGTTTAACTAAGTTACTTGCCATTATCTGGAACATACTCCGTACTTGGACACCATGGTCTTCCATTTGCTACTGCCTTTTTTCTCAAATAAATTCAATCAGAAAAAAGCTCTCTAAACATTTTCGTTTCTTCTTATGTAAACGAATTTAGTAATTAGTTTATTAGGGAGTGGTAAATAATATATAAGACTAAATATAGCATTTATATTAATTTGTATAAATGTAGAGTATACAAAAAAGTAATCCAAATAGATAAGTACATCACTCTCCTAGGATACAAACACTTCTCAAACACACAACACACACACACACACATTACATTTCGACCACACCAAAAACATAACAACATGTATAGACAGAAGATCCTGGTTTACTCCAAAGATATAACAAGTCTGACTTACAAACCGCTCTCTGTGGTACTTGTCAAGTACGTCCGTAGAAGATTATAAAAATCTACGAGTGAACAAGTTTTCTACTCTTATCTAAAATTTAAATTTATATAAAGTGATTAAAATTCACTTTCTAAGACTTGTTATTTAGGGATAGAACAGCTCATTATTAGCATATCAAATGTTCCCGAACCACACACGAACTTCCAAAAATTTCCAAATTTCAACATTGACCAAAAATTAATTTAAAGAACCTGTTCACGCAAAAGGTTAAGTGTGTATTTAATAAAGCGGTTAACATAGACTTTTACCAAAATTCCAGATCTAAGAGCACGGAAAGTTTTGCATGAGATATTTCTCTTCAAGTCACTCTATAAGAACTATATATTTACTTAAAAATATTCAAAGTAATTTTTTCCTTACTCAAATTGATTTAGCTTCTCTTCTCTACCTCCTCGATGCCTCTTCGTATCTTCCTCATCGGTGTCGATACTTTCCCTACTTCTATTATGGTTGTCTCGAATCCACTCTCCATACAATAATCCTCATACATCACTTTTCCAAATGATTCCAATCTTTTTTTGACATCAACTCACAAATATCATTATACTCAACCTGTTTCATCCTCTCAAACTCATGTCTATACATCTCAGCCTTAATTATACATAAATCTCGTAAGAACTTATATATATAATTTTTACATCACAGAGACCCTTTTCAAATAATAATATATCATATAATCATACTTTATCTAATAATATTTGATAATTTATTTTTAAGGAAGAGAATGAATAACCCTTAGAGAAATATAATATACGAATTCTTTAAAAAATAAATTTGTAGGTAAAATTTTACGCTAAGCGTACAGTATTTATAGAAGATGAAATTGTTATGAAGCGGTCTGTGGGAAATAGTCCAAGTAAAGAAAATCCCTTGGATAGCGTCCTGCAATCGCACGGTGGAACTCTCTCTCTCTTTCGGAAGGAGCACGGTCGCGTGAGTGTTCCTTCACGACAAAAACCTGGTCTACACACACAAAAATCAAATTATGGAAATAATCACTTTTTTATACGACTTGGTATTCAGGTAATGGATTCACTATTATATATTATAAAGAATATAAAAATAAAAATAGACCAAAAATTTATGTAAATTGAAAATGTATTCATAAGTCAATAATGTATGATAGGCACTCCAATATAGAAATTTAAATTAAAAGTTCTTGCAAATCACGGTAAGGAACCTCTCTCACCTTTGATTTTCTCGTCAACATAAAACCTTTTTAATAAAATATCAAAATTCAACTTTTTTTTACATTTGATTTCAGAGATAATAGTTCACATTGTCTCGCCCTCGAAATAGAATAAATAATAATCCAATAAATAATTACCATTATTTCAAAAGTTTTGATCAAAAAATGAATTAAGAATATATATATTACTCTCAAAAAATATAAAATGTCTTTTAATATATTATATTTAAATATAATCTTAATTATAAATTAGAATCTCACGCTATAATTTATTAAATGTAAAAATAAATGTACAGAATCTAAAAATATCCAAGTAATCACTTTTCTACGACTAGTGTGGGTTTTAAGTAGGATATTGTCATTATCATACAACTCTACAAGCACTCCATACCACTTGTCAAGATACTATATTCAAATTATATTTAGTTTTGACTAAAAATAATTTAAGTATAACCTGATGTTTATACAATAGAAAAGTATAATATTGTCAATCATCAACTCACAAATCGAAGTGACACGCATGTATTCTCACACAATAATAAATCCTTTACTAATAATATTCAAAAATCACGTGTTTGTCTACGACGTTGTATTTTATCGGAGAGATAAATAGGTTCCATATTATATGTCCTCGATAATGCAACAAAAAAATGCGCGAAACAAGAGTACTATATACCAATAATTATCAACTTTTCGACTACTCAAATAATTATCTAATATAAAGTAACCTTGTTACTAAGAAAGTCGAGTGCTAAATCACACTCAGCATATTTACTCGTAAATTACCACTGTATGAACTCGTAGTATTCCTCACACATCCATAAAGCCTTTACTTATTTCAAAAAAATAATGCAAGAATTCAGAGCTTTTATCTTCGACTTGTAGTTCTCACCGGAGGGATTTAGACCATCTATCACATTCGACTCTACCATCTAAAATATTCTTACTCTCTCATAATTATAGTAAATTTTTCGAAATATTTGTGTTTGCACACTAAAATAAGTGATATTTGATTGGTTATTGGGCCAAGAAAGTGCCTATAAAATGCACTAATGTACTAACTTCACCGATAAACACTCATAAGTCTTGTTTCTCCTCTACACAAAAATACCTGTTACTTATACATCTCATTCAACGATCAGTGTACTCTCTTCTTCATCTCGTCTCTATTGCTATTCTCGAGAGGCAGGTTCAATTATAATGGTGATGTATCGACCGACATATCTATACTATCCTCTACTCTGAATCTAAGACATTATCAACCTCTCCTACATCTACTTTCTTACATAACTACGCCTCTATTTTGACACATAATTTGCAAAACTTAATGCTCTTTATGTGGATTGATCCTCGAGAGGGTGTTCTCGTGTGGAAATACGATATGTTGTATCCCTTTGCAATTAACTGTGACTCATTTAGCGCACCCTCTTATCTAAACTATGATTTCCTCTCCTATCCCATTCTACTGAGCAATTAGAAATAAAGGGATGATATTTTATATTATTTATGCTAGTAAGGCCTATTTGTTAGCTGATAGATATGCCTATTATTACTATATACAACTTTCCTATAAATTTAATAATACACTTATTTTATATACAAAGTGCTAATTAAATACCTTAATCTTATGTCAATTAATATTAGAGGACATTAATCTTGTCTGATTTAACTTCGTACATATAGGTATGTGTGAAGTAATAAATTAAATTCCCTCTACATACGGAATATAACTTTAATTTTTATGAATGGCGTTTCTCAGGGTAGGGTTCACGATTAATCACCCGTTTAATATCTTTAGTTATTATTATAATATTTAATATATATAATATGTGTTAATACAATTAAATTATTAGCAAGGTAATATAATATTCATAAGAAGTCCTATTCAACACCATAAGTACTCATATGCAGTGATTCAATTACTTATCCATATAGTTTATCAAATGGTTATATATAATTTAAAAGAATGATCATTTCAGTAACACTTTAGTTATTTAGTATTGCAAGCTAATAATTAATGTGAGGTGAGTTATCTGTGATATAATGCTTACATTATGTATAGATATATATCGTACAATATACTAGCTTCTATAGGAATTTGATTGTATATACTCTTTTAACTTTCTCAT
This sequence comes from Trachelipus rathkii, assembly GCA_015478945.1. Taxonomy (NCBI): domain Eukaryota; kingdom Metazoa; phylum Arthropoda; class Malacostraca; order Isopoda; family Trachelipodidae; genus Trachelipus; species Trachelipus rathkii. The sequence goes on along the minus strand of JABUQX010017411.1, from coordinate 27,649 downwards.
ACGTTCTCTCTGTGTTTTTTTTTGTATTGTAATTCTGTAATATATTTATTTATTCAGTTACTTTTTATTATTATTTTTATTACTAGTATTTAATTATTTAATTTTCCTATATTTGTTCTACTAAGTTATCATGTAAATTTACTAGTAATATCGTGTCTTGTACCAAAAAGTTGGAAAATATGTCTTATATTTTGCATGATATCTTTAAATATGTTCGATATATGGCCAACTCTAAGATGAACGATACCCATTTCCAAAGAACCTATAGCAAACTTAAGCAATCTGCATTAGCTATTGATAGATCCTACGAAACCCTAAGACAATTATCATTAAAAATTTCTTTATTATCCGAAAGCTTGTTTTATCAGTCCAAATTGCTTCAGTCTCTAGTAAAGAGCTCCATTGTAAGTAAGTTAGATTCTAACTTCATGTTAGTGCAGCTAGTTCAGATTCTCAGTGATTTTTCAAGAATACAGAATGAAATTATCGATCTCCTGAATGATCAGAAAAAGATATTCCATTATCTTAACGTCCAAGTTGAGATTCTTCAGAAATATGCCAGTGAGCTTGAAGCCACTGTAAACCCTGACGAGGAAGAACATATTAATCGCTTCGCAACCATAGTCGACCTCATTCAAGGAATGAGAAAAACTCCACTGCCTTCACTGAAGATGAAGAAAATAAAGCAATATCATTTTCATGACTTTGAAAACATACATAAAAACGAAAAATATGAACCTGTGCCAGAAGTTCAGAAAAATAAGGCAACCGATTCTTTGCTTTCAAACCCACGCTTTAAAATTTGCAGTAAATTCTTAGATATAGAGAATCCATGTAGAAATATATCAAAATATGTTGATTGCATTTATGGAAAAAAGGCTACTAAGAAAAAAACAACAAAACTGCCAGACACGGTTAATAAAAAATCTTCCGCTATTACTACTTCACCAACTATAACTTACGATACAATCAGTTCTTACTTTCCCAGTACATCGAAATCAGCTGATATTCTATTTGGAAAGATGTAGTATGTATTGTTAATATTAAGGTATAATTTTGAAACATCATCGTAGTTAACCAAAGGCGCTCCCAAACTTACGAAAAACTGAATTGGACTAGCTTTTCCAATAAACTTTTGTAGTAGGGTAATATTTGCATAATGCACAAATTGCAATCAATTTCAAGAGACATATTAATGAAAATTCTTACCTAATGAAACGAATTATAAAATTTAAGAGCTTATTGCAAAGAAAGTTGGTTAAGTAGTGCATAGTTACTCCCTTATTTACCAAATCATGAAACACTGACCGAATATTTAAACTCCTTTTGAAGACCGCATGAATAGAGACCAAAGATTATTTGCAACTTCGTTATTAAATTAACAAGCCAGATAATACATTAAAATCAAAATTTGATAGTTTTTCTACTTTGAAATTTTATAAATTACATAGTATACTGAAAAGTCTATAAAACATCATTAAAAGCGCGTCCAACACCGCCTATGGCGTATTATTACATTCGAAAGGCCAGTGCGCTAAAAAATCTACTGCCACATGCAATCTCTTGCGCGTTCCCATAGTGGAATATCCGCCATCTAGTCTTGATCGAGATGTATTTTGAAGAGGACTTGCTTGTTGGTACTGCAGCAGTAATAATAGTTGACTGATCAAGTCATAAACGCACGAAATAACCTATTTTAGGTACGGCCAATCCGTGTAGATAGACGTCGATGATTTGAGGAGTAATTGTATGAAAGATGACAGGGATTGCCCAAAAAATATCGATATATCGAACATCGATCGTTAGTTTTTTTCGATTATCGGTACACGATATCATTTTTAGTTTTTACGATAATCTGATAGCTTTCTTTCCCCGATCATCCAACACATCGATGTTCCACTCACCGAAAATGCTTTTCTTCTGATTTCTCATACAACAACCATTTATCCGTGAATTAACTGATCATATATAATATTATCTATATACATCATATAATATATATATATATTTATTGCATATATATAATACCTATAATATATATAATATATATATATATATATATATATAATACAAGATATATATATATATACACGTATATATATATATATACATTATATATATATATATATAAAATATATATATAGCTATATAATATATATATATATATATAATATATATATATATATAAAATACATATACTATATAGATATATAATAGTCGTATATAGATATATATATAGCTAATATATATATATATATAATATATATATATATATAATACTACTATATATTAGTAATATATATATATACCCCCAAAACTTACAAAGCACCCCATAAAATATCTTCCGAAAAACACGAAGTACAAGAAAAACTAATAACCATATTTTGAATAGCGTATGAAATTGTATGGAAAATGGGCATTTTTAACTTTATTTGTGTAGGGGCTCCGAGCCCGGACCGGTGCGGACAGAGGAGGACGAATCCCCCGATTCGCCGAACACCGCCGACCTCTTTGCATTTTTATTTTTCTCTGTCGTTCTTTTTGCCGGGTTTTACACCGGTGGGTATCTTTAGTTAAAAAAATTAAACAAAAAAAAAACTTAGCTTAATACATTATGATTTTCGCTTTCCAAATCTTTCCATGAAATTACCAAAAATATATTTCTCTTTGTTTTTTTTTTCCATACGTATGCGCAGAGATAACTCGTCAAATACTTTTATCCTTATTTGGGAATTTTCGATTTTAACTGAAATGGGCAAATACATTAGTTACGTTTAGGTTAGTCTAGGTGTCATTACTTAGTTACGGTAACCATCGTAGTAAGGTTTACAAGTTATATCGATAACATACCTTCGACAACTCTCCTTCATAAGTGCTCGTAACAACCCCATCATCTATCGATTCACGAAATTCCTATCGACAATCGGTTTACGGAAGAGTGTCTTAAATCTAATCAAATAAATTACCTGGTACTTCCTTTCCACTAAGTCTGTTATTACTTATACGGTGTACCGTGGTAAATTATTTTCTCTAAAATTCTTCTAATTGCTCTCACTATTCTATGTTATCTACAGAAAGAAAAAGCATTTACCCAGTGCCTCTTTTAATACCACCAATTACCCACTTTACTTTTAACTATCTGCCTTATCTAAATTGTCTTTTCCCAAACACAGACTTCATTCAAATCACTTCCTTACAACGTTATTTAAACCACAATTTTATCTTCACCTATTAATATTTTAATTTCAACCAAATTTCACGAAAAAATGTACAATCTGAACTGCTCTCCATGATAAGGGTAACATTCTAACTACTAATGGACGCTCGCGCCATCGTTCAAAAAACAATATATATTAACTTGTTATACGCAGTACTAGACTTTCAAAGAGCCACTTTGCTTAAAAACGAATTTCTTGCTATTGCACAATAATCTATCTCCCATTTTCTATTACATCTATAACATATTTTAGTGCTTTTTTGCAAAATGAACTTGACATTGCTGTGGATTTGACGCACTTTTTTTCAGTTGACATTAAAATTAAAATCACGAGCAAAGAACCGTATATAACTCATATTTTATTTGCACATTATATCTATTAAAACAGCCATCTAGCAACATCCTGTCAAAAACTTGCAACTGACTCAACCGAATCTAACTTTTATATTCCAATACAATGAAGTCGTTAACTTATCGTACACTTCATATTTTTTTTTTATTTTTAAATTGATCTTTAATAAAAAAACGTTATTCCTTTATAAAATTTGACCCAAAAATACCAAATGTGGTATTTGTTTCCTGATACAACACGTACTTTTATCCGCTATCATGCGAGTGCTTTTTGGTAAGTTTCACCAATATAGTAGTATACATATATATATATACTATAATAATAGTAATATATATAGAATATAATAATATATATATACATATACTATATATATATAATAACTAATATATATACATATATATATATATATATATTACTATATATAGCTATATATATATACTATATAATACGTAGCTTCTACTCACTGCGTCACTCGCATTTTTTCAATTATTTCCTTTTCCTATTCAATTATGAATGAATAAATAGAAATTACGAGGATTTATCTTCCGATCAATGCTTTTTACATAAAACTTACTAAGATCGTCCTAGGGAAGCGAATCGATAGTAACATCCAAAGGAGAGATATTGTTTAAAACCCTTTTGCTTATATACATTTCCGGAATAATACCAGTCCCGTGCCTCGTCACCCGGCAGCCATTATATAAATAATACATTATATACTATATAATAAATACTAATATATATTAGTATATACTATTATAATATATATATATATATACTGATATATTATATATATAATTATATATATAACTATATATTATTATATATAATAATACGCTACGTATATAAATATATATATTTACTATATATAATATATTATAATATATATATAATATATAAATAGTATATATATACATATATACTACTATATATATATAGTACAAATTATATATTATATAATATTATATATATATATTGTGCCTTGCTCATGATCGTCCAGAATCAACTAGACGGCCGCCGTGGGACAAATTGCACGTCCTCACTACACTTGTAAGCGAGGCTTCCTTTGTTTTGGACGCGACAGTCGTTGGATACGTGTCGACATGCGAGTGGCACGAGCACGATTTTGCCAACTTTCACGGCCAACAAAAACGTCTACACTACTATTGGCTTGCCGGCATACGTTCCTTCTGCATAGTGTGACGCGTCTTAGAACTACAAAAGCTGAAATATTTATATCATTATTTTCAAAAACAGAGTTAAAACAATTTTCTTTTTTTACGAAATTTAAATTCTAGACACAGAATTTCTTGCCTATAATCAGCTACAAATTGCAATCGTCTTCAGTTCCACAAAACATATATCTGAATTCTGAGCTTTCCAGAGTAAAGCAAGATCAACACATCTCACAATTAAAATTAGGTAAGAGTTTCAAAACATATTAAGACTTTTGTTAATCTATAATAAAAATGTAGAAAAGTTATATTTAAAATTTAAAACAGTTAATTAATGCGTCATTTGTAATTAAAATTTATTAAGATAAAGATTTAAAGAATTTACATTTAAACTGAGAATGAATAATTAAACATTTGAATTTATTAAAAGTACCATGAAATATGCACCGCCTTCAAAGTTTAACCCTATATGCAAATCGCCTTTCTGGTACTATAAAGGCTCCCACCCCTTTGTTCTAAAAGAAAGTACACATTAACCTTTGAATACTGATATACTATAATACCACTCTAATCTCTCTATTCGCACAAACAACGGAGTTTCGGTTAAGAAGAAGAGTTGTGGCCCAGAAGAAAGGAGTTGAAGGGAAAAAAAGAATAGAAACTGTGAATAGTGCTAGCATTAATAAAGAAGACCGCATCTGAGCAAGCTAGAAACTCTCTTACTTGACGACCAACCACATATAAATTATTAGAGATGTTAAAATAAAAAAAGGGCTGTGCATGTGTATAGGTGTGTAAGCTTAAAGCATAAGTTATAAAAATAAAAAGAAATATAGTTTCTTCGTACTAGTAATGCCTGTAAATAATGTATGTGTAACGTCGAAATTGCCTGGAAATAACATCTGTAGAGTCAGACACTAAAGCAGGGAATACTTGAGCGACAAAGTTCTAAGGAATGTTCATCTGAGATGAACACACACACACACAGACACGCACACACACTCATATATAGAATATACTATATATATTATATCATATATTATATATGTATACTATATATTATATAAATAGTATACTATATACTTATATATATATATATTTTAAATATAATTTTACTTAATATATTAATATATAATTATATATATAATAGTATAATATATATAAAATATTATATATATATTATATATATCATATATATATTATATATATATAATATATATATATATATATATATATTATATATAAATAATAATATATATTAGTATCATTATGTAAATATGATATAATATATATAATAGATATACTATAGATACATATATATATATAATATAATAATATATATATATAATAACTATATAATAATATATATATATATATTACTATATATATATATATCTAATATACTACTATAGTACATATATATGTTAGTGTCCAAAGTAATTGTACTTGGATGGCGTACTTCTAATTATGTATTGGAACTTACTCCTGAGAATGACAATATCTTCTCGACAGTATGACCCTTTCGGAAGTTACACAAGCGTTTCCAAGCGTCACATTCATAGCCGTACCGAAGTCATTATTCTTTGAAGTGTGTTTAGTTGCACGTGTTCACAGTATTTTTTATGTTAGTTTCCATCTTCCCACAAAGAGACCCCTCCCTTCATTTTCAACATTAGGGAAGAGGTAGAAATCGCAAGAAGCTAGATCTGGGCTGTATGGAGTATGTGAACAGTAGCTGAATGTTTTTCTCGCCAGAAATTCTATAATTGACAGCGCAGTGTGAGATGGCGCACAGTTATCCGTGGTCCAGCACCCAAACGTCTGCAATGTTGTATCTTGATTCGTTGAACTCCAGTCTTTCGAAGTCTCGTTCCAAGACATCACACACAGACGTGATTAGCTGTTTGCTCCTGAAAGACTCCAGAATTCCATTTGCCACAATACCACGGCTGTTGAAAAGAAACCAATAATCAAGAATATTTCACCTTGACTCTGACTCCCAAGTGCTTGCATCAGCGAGGAGAATTTCATTTGTGTGCATCCGCACTTGCCTCTTTCTGGTTTTTTCTTTCCTAGGGATCTACTCCAAAAAACCCATGCTTCATCGCCTTGTATGATAGAGCTTTATTCCAAAAATTTTGCTTCCATTTCGACGTCTTTTCCCAAGAAATCTTGAACCAAAATTTTGGACATTGTTCAGCCTTCTTCCCTCCAAAGACAAGTCTTCTGCACGGCACTAAGTTTGCTCCACAACATTTTTTCGCATAATCAAAATGGTTCATTAAAATCATCGAACTCGCATTTTATTCAAACCAGTCTTTTCTGGCAATCTCCACTGCTGACACTGAACCGGCGGTCTCCTCCATCACAGGCTCGTAACAACTTCTTATTATTTCATGCGTCCTGATTGACGAGGATTGTCTTCCAACAACAAGTCCGCCGTTTCAACATGTTCTCGGTCCTCTTTGAAAGCTTTGTGGCACTTAAAAAAACCATAGTTCTCGATACAGTGGCATCCCCATAAGCTTTCGTTTAAAAAAGCCAAATGTCTCAGTGCACCAGAACATGAATAACGTTTCATACCAGAAATTTGTAGCCATAACCGCTTGTTCAATATTTGCCCGCATCGTAAGCAAACTAACGAGGATAGCAAAACACGCCCATACACAAAAACAACGATTTTGGAACACACGCAGCGCAAGTTGTTGGAATACACGCCCATCCATAAACAGATGTAGTGCAGACTGACTTTATAAATCTGGTAAAACTGGAGTCATGAATTGCCAGTATGAATTTTTTCTGTTTGCAGTGTCCTGTGCCTGTGAAATTAAACAGTCGTATCAGTGGATATTCAGTAAAACTACTGTTCTGCGACATGAGGAGCCCCTCTCGCCGTTATAATACGTATATATATATCTGTTTATATTATATATAGTTATAATATATATATATATATAATAATATATAATATCAATATATATATATATATTGTATATATGCTATATAAGAGTTTATAGCTATATTATAATATATAGATATAGTGTTTTGTGAGTGTTTGTGTGTGTGTCTGTGTGTGTGTGTGTAGGGGGTGTGTGTTGTGTGATGTTGTGGTGTGTGTGTGTGTGTATATTTGTTGTTTTTGTTTTCCTTTTATAAACCAGTGTTTAAGAACCATTTGCAGGCTTAAAAAGGTTTTTTGCCGGTTATTTCCAGCAAAGGAAGGGTACTCAGACCCATCGTAAACTTTTCAATAAACTATATCAAACCTTTTTTTCAAAATTATGGATTCTAATGAAAAATCAAAGGTTTATCTGTTACTTTTTACATGCTGTAACAAAAAGGACATTATATACTCATATAGTATATAGACTCCTAATATAATTATATATATATACTATACACACACATAGTAATATATATGATATATATATATATATATAATATACTTATATATATAAAATATATATAAAAGCAAAGGAGGCGATATGCTTTTACAATTTATATATTTGTATTTTCACATATATAATATTATACCTATAACTATATATATATATATATATATATATATATATATACTAAATATATATATATTATATATATATATATATATATATATTATATATTAATATATATATATATATTATATATATATATACTATAATAATATATATATAAATATATATACGGTATAGGGAAAAAGAGAATATTAGTGGATCAACATTAATTTAATTAACAGTACTGTGATCCATTTATTTCAGCATAATTCAACATCTCTTTTATTAATCTATTATTTATTATTATTATTATTATATTATTATATATTATCTATTATTAATTATTATTAATTATTACTATTACTTATTATTATTATTATTATTATTATTATTATATTATAATTATTATTTTATCATTTATATTTTATTATTATTATTATGTAGGAAGAATATTGAGTTCTGTGATGAGAGAGAAATGTGTGTAAGGTAATACTTTCTTTAAACACAAGAGTATTCATAAGTAATTATAGAGTTGGTGTTAGTAAGATGGTGATCGAAATTGAAAAGTAAGATGATTTTGTGTTGGTTGAAGAAGAGATGTTTAAAGCATGGTTAGACGTCTATATCGGTGAAAGGATATTAGGAATGGGATTATCGGATCATTATGATCCTGTTTTATGTAAAATTAAGTTTAGTGAGGGCTTTGATGGACCGAGGAACGGTGATAAGGAAGGACAGTGGGTAGAATTAAAAGTGAGAAGACTAAGGTGAACAAGCGGTAATAAGGTAAGTATTGAAGATCTTGCAAGATAAATCAGTTGAATGAAACAAGATGAAACTGAACAAATCTGGAAGCGAAACGAAGAAGCGGTCTTTCATTAGTGAAAGGAATTATTGTGAGTGTCTAAAGTAGGGATCAATAATGTTAACAGTGAGTAGTGGAATGAAGAGGTGATGCAAGCTGGTTAAAAGTTAACAGGAAGCGTCGTTGATGTACTAAAAGCCAGATGCAGATGAGTTTCTCAAAAGAAAGATCGTTCTGGAATTAATATAAGGAGGAAACAAAGGAAACTAAAAGGTCATACGTAGAGGAAAAAAAGAGGAAGATGAACAGTTTGGAAGGAGGAATGAATGAAGATTATACAAAGTGAATAGAAGCTCTTCTGGAAGGAAACGCGAACAGTTAAAGAGTGGGAATAATTGGGAACTGCCCTTAGGATAATTGCAATAGAGAGTGTTTTCGTAAATGATGACATGAAATCCATAGAGTGTGGAAGGGACAAACATTCTCGAAAATGCGAAGACACATTGGCCAGAATGAAGAGTGATAGTTTAATGTGTGGGTTTGATTGTGGCAAGAAGGAATATTTATTTGCTGGAACGTCATTAGTAAGAGTTGGTAGGGGTACTAGCAGGTGAAGAAGAGTTGAAGATGGAAAATCTTTCAAGATATAGATGAAGATTAACTGGGTGATGATCAAGAACGAAAGCGAAATGGCTGATGTTGAGTGGATTTGGGAAAGTTGCATCAACAAAGCGTTGAATGGAGCGTATAGTTCCGAGAGATTAAGAGGATAGCAGTATAGGTACCCTAAATAAGGTAAGGGAAATAAGGGCTAACGTAGAATTATAGGTGCAATTAGTTTATGATGCACTGTAGGAAGATATATGCTGGCAGTTTGGGTCGAAAGGTGGTTTCGAGTGATTGAAGACTTGATTGGTGGAAGAAAAAGGTGTGTTTACAAGTGGTAGAGGATGAGTGTGATCAAATCTTTACAATAGAAACAAAGCATGAGTTGAGAAAATGAAGACGAGAAGACAAGAAATAAATTGATAACTTTAGGCTTTAGGGACTTAAAAAATAGGCGTATGATATGATCTTAATAGGGAAACTGTTTAGGCAGTGTCAAGTGATTATATGGTGGTTCGCGTGTGAGGCTTAGATTCTTGAACGGAATCAAAAGTATGTATGACGATTGGGCAAAGCGTGTTTGTAAGAACAAATGAGGTTGAAAGTGATGCATTGATAATGCGATACGCGGATGTAAGACAGGGATGTGCCATATCTCCTGGTTATTCAATTTTAATACGGATGTGGTTATGAAAGATTAGAGGTGGGGGTGCAGGGGATGGTAATAGAATGATGAAGAATGGAAATAGTGGAGGGATGCCCCAATTTATTATATGGGGGATGATTTGGTTTTGAGTGGCGATTCTGAAGACTAGTTGAAGGTTTGGTAGAGGCGATTTGCAGGTGTTGTATAAAAGGAGCGGGTTTGAAAAAACGGTAAGATTAAGGGTATATTTCATGACTGTGAAGTAAGGACATGCCCTCGGTGTGAAAGTTATGTTGGATGGTGATCCAACTGGAACAATATCTGAATTTAACATATTTACGGATATGCTGCTTTGTGAGAAAAGGGAACGGAATGATGGCAGAGTGTAGTAGGAAAGTTGTGAATGTCAGGAAGATGGCTGGTATAATTAAATCCTTGGGTGGATTGTTAAAGGGACTAAGCTTTAGTGCGTTTCTTAGGATCTTACAGGGTATCCTGTGGTATGTATAGTGAGTGAAACTACGATCTGGAATAAATAAGACGTATATATGCAAGGTACAATGTGCTCAAATGGACAATCTTACAGGGGTGTTAGGTGTGAGAAGAATTTGATAAAATGTAGGAATGAACGTATTAGAGAGTTGTGTGGATGTGTGAAGAAAGGAGTAAATGAGAGATAAATAACAAGTACATGAGATGTTTTCTCCATATTGAAAATGGATAAATAAAGTTTGTTAAGCGGATATATATTAGTGAGTGTGCTGGAAATCGACCGCTGAGAGACGAATAAAAGTGGACTTGAGTCAGTAAATTATGGCCTGGAGGAAGGATGTGAGTTTGGCAAGAGGGTTAGAAGGAATAGTGCATTAGGCAGGAGTAAATGGCGGGGTTTGTGAGGGGGGGATGGTTGTGGTCCACCTGGCCAAGGAATGAACCATACATTGACGAGATCAGAGTGAGAGTCGTCACAGTCCATGAAGCCCAAGGCTGTGTCTGAAATTTTTTTATTTGACTTGGACAGTCTACTGATCGCCTCCTTACTTTATAATTAATTAACGTTATGATATATTATTCCTAGCTTATTCTGTTTCTCCTCTTTTTGAGACTTGCTATTCTAAATTAATATCTTCTTACTACTTTATGTTTCAGTGTTGCATTGTATAATATATACGCTAACCTTACCTCTACCCAAGCTCTAAAATGAGGAAAAAATTAAATGGTATGTAGTAGCTTTTTTGTGTTATTAATTATATAAATTAAATTAATAATTGAAACTGTAATGTATGTAGTAACTATTTTGTATTATTAATTATTAAATTTAAATTTAAACTTTTATTTATGTAATTTAAATTTTATGATATTATTAGTATTGTTTAAATTTCAAATTTGTACTTAAATAAACATGAATCAATAGATCGTACTTGAACCAATAGCTCGTAAAAAGTTAACAAGTAATATCGAAACAAAAAAAAATAAATAAATAAAGATTGTAATTGGGGTAACTATTGAATTTTAAAACCTAGGTTAAAAATTAAACAAATTTTTAAATTGGGCTCTCAATTTTAATCTTAAGAACTGTTAAAAAATAAACCAAGATTGTAATTGGAGTAACTATTTTAATTTTAAAATCTGGGTTTAAATTTTTTAAATTTACAGTCAAGCTCTTGTCTGCACTTTATATCCTGAAAAAGAAGAACGCTCACAAATATAAAATGTTATTATGGAAAAAAAAGGAAATACCTTAAACTAAGATAAAACATGGAAAAAGAAATATGGGAACAGTGAAAAATATGAAATTTGAAAAATACCTTTTTCATTTGAATAAAAATATAACTTCACTATCGATTAAATTTTTTGCTATTTAATTTTTATGAATAAGGAAGTTTGAATCTAGGTCCCAAACTTCTTTATTAAATTTAAATGTCCAAAGGAAGTTTAACAGTGTTTATACTTTTAAAAATCATTAAATCTTCTAGTAATTAACTAGATAAATTTTAAAGAATTAAAAAAATAAAAAATAAAGAGAATTTATTTATTATTTTTTTTTTTTTTTTTTTGATAATTAATTTATTCTTGGAAATTTTTATTGTTCTTTTTTTTTATTATTTCTAATCGGAATTTGATGAAAGAAACATAATTTGAGCTTGATAATGAAGGGAATAATATCTATCACAGGTTATTACTAGTTATATAAATATTTCAAATCAAAGATTTATAAATAAAACTATAATCCTATAACGAAACAAATAAATAGATAACATAAAATAAAAAGCGTAATATGACAATTTCAAATATACTGACAAACACTGGCAATGTTCTCTCGTTCATTTGAAGCGTTTTGTAAATAATTGTGAAAGTAATTAAAAATATGTGCAAAATTTAACTATCATGAAATCCATTGTGATTAACGTACATTGAAACACGTTCATAATTTATTTAAAATTTTTATCAATTTATTTATTCATTTATGCATATTTCTTAGTTATTATTTTTTCTATGCTTATATCACTATTTTCGCCCTATTCTGATAGGGGACTTACTATATTCTAGAATAAGCTTCTTAAATTGATATAGATGCAGGTTTCAAATTTAAGATGGTTAAATAAAGAAGACCAAAGAAAGAGGATTCTACATAAGAGATGTGAATGGGAAAAGGGATTAAATAATACATCTTATAATAATAAAAGGTGATACATCAAAGAAACCTAAAATGCAGAGGGCCTCCATGCAAGAAGAAATGGACCCCTCCTGTTGAGTGGAATTAGTTATAATATTATATATATATTGTAATTATACTATTACTATATATATATATATAATATATATACTATACTATTAAAATATAATTATATATTAATATACCTATATATATATATTAATATACTATAATATATATATCTATATTAATATTATATATATTGCTAACTATATTTATATGTATAGTATGGTATATATATTATATTATATAAAAATATAATAATGAATAGTATGATAAATAAATAATCTAAAATATAATATATAATATATACTCAATCAACATAATTATCTATAGTATTATAGTATATATTAATATAATATATAATATATATATATTATATATATACTATTTAACAATATATTAAATATATATATATATATAATATATATAATATATATAATATTATAATATATATAAGTATATATTATACCATATACATTAATACTATCATATTTACACCATATATTAGTATAGCTTATAATATATAATCATAATATAGTATATATTGTATATATTATAAATAATTAATATAATTACTATACACTGATATATATATATATTAGATTAATAGATTATTATTATATATATAATATAATATAATATATATATAATTTATATATAATAATATATATTAATATTATATAATATATAATATATATATTAATCGATATATATATATATATATAATAATATATAGAATATTAATATAGTATTATATATTAAATATATATATATGATCTATATATATTATATTTAAACTTATTAATATATATTAATATTTAATATATATAAATATTTAATATAATAAATATATATATTATACTATAATATATAAATATAAATATTTATAATATATCGTATTATATATAAATATATAAGATATAGAGTTATATATATAGTAATTATATAATATATATATATATATACTTATCTATATTATAATATTAACACCAATATAATGTATCCACTAATATTGAGTTTATTATAATCATAGAAGATAATTTAAGTCGTGAATAATAAAATTTGAATAATATATATATATATATATATATATAATATATAGTATATAATATATATATAGTATATATATATATACTATAATAATCATATAATATATTATACATTATACTAATATAATATACTATATATTATATAGTACATATTACATAGTAGATATTAGAAGAGCAAAGTTTCTCTATATCCTTTTACTTCGAAACTTGACTAAATTATTTTTCTCACGTGCCAGAAATAAATTCTTGCTAATATATATATATACAATATATATATATATATCTAAATTATTCTTATATATATACCTTATTGAAATATTTTATTATCTTAGTATTAATATATATATATTAAATAAAATAATAATAATAATTACTATATTAATATAATATATGATACTAGCAATGTATATCTATAATATATACTTAATATATATACTATGCGTGGGTAATATACTAATATATATATAATAATATAGTATATAATATATAGTATTAATTATATGGATACGTATATACTAGTATATATATATATGAGTAATTATATATATATATATAGTAAATTATTATAATTATACTATATATATAATTATAATGAAACAACGCAAATTGTTGGATTTAATGTGCAGTAATTTCATGAAATTGTATTTTTAATGAGGTAAAGAAAATATACTTAAGAGCAAAACGCTGAATCAGGGATGGCAGCTGGAGCGTGGACTGGGGAGCTGGAGTCTGGACGCTGGAGCATGATAGCTTTGGAAACGAAGTGGAGTCGGAAGTTATCTCAATATCCTGTCTAAGGCAGCAATCACTAGAACGGAAGAGATCAGGGTATACTGAATTCTGGTACTATTAATGATAGCTTTGGAGCTTTGGTGAAGTTTGCTTACTGAGTTTTCAGAGTTTTTGTTGATTTATATTCCATTAGTATGAGTTGTGCCTATTAGATTACGCTGTTATGTATTCAGTTTCTAGCGAGCCTCACAGCTCAACATTCCATTCGTTCGACATTTAGCGTAATACTTGTCAACTACTTTGTATGAAACCCATTAATTAACATACCATCTATATTAAAATCAAAAATAATTTAAATGTACCAATACATTTTGCAATTATATAGATTCAGTAAATTTAGACTTAAATACGTGCTTATAATACATGTATTATATATTTTTGATAATACAACTTTTAATAAATGAACCGTTCTTAATTCAAAAGATATATTTTTAATAAATATCAATATTTTATATAAAATGTGATTTAAGCAAATGCAAATAACTGTAAAAAATAACACTTGATATTTTGCAAATTCAGTAAATTTAGACTTAAATACGTGTTTATAACACATGTATTAAATATTTTTGCAAATATAACTTTTAATAAATGAACTGTTCTTAATTCTTAAGATATTTTTTAATAAATATCAATATTTTATATAAAATGTGATATATGTATATGCAAATAACTGTTAAAACTAACACTTTATTTTCTTTTAGAGTACTTTGAAAGTCCTGTTAATTTTTTTCCTTTATTATTTGGCCGTGTCAAAATTGCTAAGAATAAATATTTGTTTAAAGAAAAGTATTTTGGGTGTTTAGCCCTGAATTTAAATTTAAATATAAAGAAGGCCTCTATCTGTGGTGCCAAAAAAGAACTCTAGTATAGAGTCTGTAATAGACTATCGGTAATTAAACTCTTCAGCGTCCAGAGATGGTGTACCCATTGCCGCTTCTGATTGACGAGATATTTTCCGTCCCCTTAGGAAGTAGTACCATTTTTACTAGTTGTGATTTAATCGACGCGTACCATTCTCTCGAAGTCGAGGAGGAAACACAGAAATTAATGGCTTTCCGTACAAGGAAAGGGTTATTCTGCCCAACCAGATTATTATTTGGGCACCGAAATGCCCCAAGTCTATGCTAGGACAATGCAAGTCGCGTGAACCATTTTATTAGGCCTATTGCCCAATGTATAATTTTAGTGATTTCTTAATCATGGTAAAATAAGGCAAAACATTTTGAAAACTTAAAGAAAGTTTTTTACTGCATTTAGAGAAAATAAATTGAGTTAAAATTGACCAAATGTCATTTTCTACAAACTTCAGTATCTATATTTAAGGATTTAAAATAGAAAAGACGGAATTTGCAACCCAGATCCAGCGGAGATAGATCGATGAAAGGAGTTTTCGTCCCTCCGCAATAGTGTTAGAGAAACACAATCTTTAATTAGGATTTTTCTCGTATTTTTGCTTTTTAATTAGTGACTTTGCACTAAATTGCAAAACCATTAATAACTAATAATAAAAAAAATATTAAGTTTGAGTGGAAGGAAGAACACCAAAAACCATTTGAACTCTTAAAGGAAAAATTGGTTGTTCAACCTCAGTTAACTTTCCAGATTATTCCAAACCATTTTTTATAGGTACAGACACCTGTGACTATGGAATAGGGGGAGTTCTTTATCAATTGTCAGATGACGCAAGGAAAACCCCGTTATCTTTGTGTCAGTGTTGTGTAAGAGGCAGTGGAACTCAAACTATGATATTATAGAAATAGAAAATGTTGGCTGTTGGTGCTTCTCACTACAGAAGTTTTAAAATATACGGTGTTTTGGTATCCTCACTCATATTGAACTGATGAACCAAACCTCTCTCTCTTATCTTCCGTAATAGCAGCAGACTGGGAGGTTGGCTCCGATGGAATTTATTTGTTAATAGTTTTTTCCGCCAACTATAAAATATAAGACGGGAAAAACTAACAACCGCCTGATTATTTTGAGTAGGCACCCAGCAATAAGCTCCAAACTTTATTTCCTTTAAAGGAGAAGAAGAAACCAATATTTACCAAGAAAAGATTTATTTAAACGAATAGAGAACTTCAATTAGGGAACCAAAAAATTGCCCTAGAATTAAAAGAATTAGTTAGTGGTCTAAGGAAACCTGAAAAACTTATCCACAATTTTCCATAGAGAGTATTGTACTAATGCAAACAGAAAGGAACCTTATTAATAGCAAGTACCAGATAGCATGATCTACTCAGTTAATATGATCAATTGCCATTCTTCACTTGGAAGTGGGAATGGAGGACAGCAGGGACTGAAAAACGAGTTAAAGAAAGATACGTTTTTCCTCATCTAAGCAGTTAGTAAAAGAGTACTGTTCTCAGTGCGTATCCTGTGCTAAAGTTAAAGGTCCTAGGCCTCCAAAAGCAGAAATAAACAGATGGCCCTTCCTTAATACTTGTGCCGTTTTCTAGAGTACATTGTTGGGATAGTTATATTAGGAAAACTTCCCCACATGTCTCAGTTTCAGTGCCAAACTAAATTCTCGTATCAGCAGATTTTTTGAAAACGAATATTGCGGAATTTAGTCTGCTCTGTAAGAGTCAAAAAACAAGCCAGAATTTGCTCAATGCTTACAAAAAGAAAATATGTCGGCATCGAAAGCCAGAAATTTTAAGCTGCTCGGATAATGCCCCAGAATTTACGTCAGCTGCCTTCAAAGAGCTATGCAAAGCTTGGAGGATAAAAAAAGGTTAATATCCTGCCCTACAAACCAAGTCAAAATGGTGTAGTTGAAAGAGTCCAATGCAGATATTGAATGAAATCTGGACGTCATTTTGAATGACAATCACAGAGATTGGTCAAAATACTTATCTTTTTGCTCAAATAGCAATTAATACCATCGTATAATAGATCCATTGGATCATCTCCAACATTTTGTCTGCCTGGATATATTAAAGAGATCCCTACGAGATGCTGATTATGTCTCTCCCAGATTTACAAAGTAAATCGAAAATAGAAAATTCATTTCAAGATGAAAATAGATGTCGTAGGGGAAGAATGGATGCATAGAGAATTGTAGCTAGAGAAAATCTCAGAAAAGGGAAACATTTTAAAGCCTATGTGAACAGCACAACAAACATGCCCACACAAAGAGAATTAAAAGTGGGCGATTATTATGTTTTTGTAAATGCTGTAAAGAAACCAGAACAAAGTTTGAACAAAAGATTCGAAGGTCCTTTTATTGTAAATCAAATAAAGGAGCCAAAGTAAAGCTTATTGCTTTCCGTGGTTTAATTCCAACGAAATTATTTCCGGTTTCGAACCGGGATGAATGTAAAAATAATCCAGTAGAAAAGATTACGAGAATTTCATTTTTGCATTTGATTATGATGAGATTTGGAATCCTGATGCTATTCAAGAAACATTGGATTTTCGTAATTAACAACAGAAGAAACAATAAAGGAACCTGAAGAAGTAGATCGACAGGTAATGATCAAGAATCTCCAACCACTTCTTCTTGGATTCCCCTTAAACAAATGATGAAACAAAAATGTTATACCCGAGGATTCCACCACAAGAACAGCAGAATCCTGTAGAAACACAAACTTCTTGTAACCAAAGAATACCTGATACTCCTCAAGGAATGTAGATTGATTAATTCTACTCCACAAACAAGAACTAAAGTAAGAGGTTATATGACCCGTCTCGTATCACACCAATTTTCAGACAGTTCTGGAACACGAGGAACAAGCTCTGTCATTGCAGAATACAAGAAGGATGCTTTGGTAACACCACTTGCAGATGGAACTGTAGGGGAAAATGTGCCAAATTCCGCTGAAGCACTTCTCAAGATGATGTAGGTCACACTTCCAAGAGAAATAATGGATTTTATCAAACTCTGAAGGCACAAGAGATGAATAGAAAAGAAGATCCTCGTATAGACCTCACCACAATTCCCCAGAAATTACAAAGGGATGTGGAACCGAGGGTTACAAGAAGCCAAACAAGAAAAGAGAGCATGAATCTCTTCAATCTCTACCACCAAGAACGGAAGAAGCAACAAAAGAGTCATCTGAATACAATGTACAGAGACCTCCAGTTTTTTGCCATTAGAGATGACTAGAAGAGGAAATAGACTTTACTATTTGCCTCCTAAGAGTTAAAATCTCTTGGAATGTGTAAAAAAGAAATTTTTTTGTAAATAAATATTTATTTTATTTATTTGTGTTCATTAACCTTTAGGTTTTAAGTTTGTATTAGTTCATATCCACAAAATACATCAAATTTTACACTATTCATCCATCATTTTAGTATAAGTATACTACTATTTTTAATCATGTCCGTTTCGAATCGGAAAAATTTTTTTTTGCCCCCAGGGTCCAATTATTTTTCTTTTAAACTAAAAACCCATAAAATAAAATAGAATAAATTCTGTAAATTGTAACGTTCGGTAAAGATAGAACTGTTTGATATACTTTTTATTGTTTTTTATTAGTTATATTTATTTTTATTATTTATTTTTTATTTTAAAAAAAGATAAACAAAATAAAAAAGAAAAAATTTCGTTTGGATTAGTAGAATCATAAAAAATATATATCATTCTTGAGGAAATATTAAGAATTTTTATTTAATTATATTAAGCTTTAAGCTATATAATTAGCTTGCTTTTATTTTTAATTTTTGATTTAATATTTACTTATTAGCCTTTGCTATAATTAACATCTTTCTACTTGCAATGACCTGATTAAGTTTTAATAAGATCAATTTTGCCTCCATGCTATTATGTTCTTTTAATTTTTTAATTTTTAATCCATGATAATTCAGAATGCTAACAATTTTTAGTTTTTCAACTTAAAGCTTCGTTAATTTTAATTTTTCAATTTTAAATTATAATCAGAATGTTGAAGATTACTTATGTTTATTTTTATTACCAAGATTCATTATGAAGTCTATTTTATTTTTAATTATATTGAAATTCATTAATTAAATTATTATCAGAAACATATCAAACTTGATTCCAATTTAAATTTTAAAATTACGTTTTCTAGTATAATCATATAATCATAGGTAACTTTAAACAAGTCCGAATAACTTTAATTAATTAATTGTTATATTTTACTTAATGAAACGGCGACCTCATTTATTAAATCGAAGTAATAACCATTTCAGACTAAAAATGAAAATGTTACATCCAGCATTTGCATTACTTCTTTTACCTGCAAGTCTTATCCATCTCCACTAACATTAACGAAGAGACAAGAGTACTGCCAGGTATCATTTTGTATCACTCCGGTGAAGTAAATTTTATCGAAGGATATCTTGACTTGATTGTATCTTTAGAATGCCCATCAGAAATTAAAACCACTATTTATAGAACCACCAAAATGATAGAAACTTTAAAAGATAAATTTTTGCCTGCGTTTAATGATAACTTTATTAATATTTCCATAAACCAAAGAGCGCACAAATGGGAATTTCAACTCATTAAAATTAGAACTAAAGTAATATCCCTTAAATTAGCTGAAATTAAAAGCTTGTACTCATGGATTCAACTCCAAACAGATACAAAAGAGCTCTTTCCTTTTGAAGATTTTCTAATTATTTATTACACTGATAAACAAAATTAAACTTTTTTGTGAAGATAAAATATATTAGGAAACTTTGCGAGTACTTCAAATTTACTAATTAATGAACTTAAAGAACAATTGAAGTCAAATACCGAACACTATCAGAATTTCAAATTAACCTACAAAAATAATTGAATTTCAAAGTGGAATTACTAGCAACCCACAACATACTTAATGCACTAGGTAGTATAAAATCCATTACTTCATAAGTTGCACATTCGTTAACCAGTATTACATATGATCAGTCAAATTAGTTATCAACTTCGTTACAATTTAGCAAAAACATAATACTAATGATCAACTTTATTCACACATCCTTTTGTTACCATATATACTAGAAAATGACCAAACCACTAATTACATCCTAATCATACCATTAGAACGACAACATTAACCATTCATTTTTTTTGACATACTCATGACTCATAAAATCAACCACTAACCATTTGAATCATTACTAATTAATTCCTATTCATTTCAAATGAGAAATTTATTTCATATAAGTTAATTCCATTCCCACATTCATCCCATTTAATGAAACGTCCGTTCGAATAATGTATAATACACAGAATAATTATCTTTTCGTTAATTATGGTCAGAGAAAATATACTTATTTACGAAATTCGGTTCACGACTATTGTCGCAACATAGGGAAAACAGCGGTTTGCCCTCAATCACAACCTTTTACATCCATTGATGACAAAACATGCTTGCTATCGCTTTTGCTTAACTATACTACTAATTTCTCTTCATGTCCTATAACTATCTTTAAATCAAAAGAACCCTTCACAGTAACCCTAGGACACTTCACTATTATATCTTTTTGCAGAAAAAATTAGATGCTCTATATCTGCGAAAAATCCCCATTCCCGTTAACAGCATATAAATAGATTATTTTCAAATATTACCTCACTGTTGTACTTTTACCTCTGCTTAATTATCAATTTAAAAACCCCATTCAATTAGAGAAAAATATTTCATTAACTTTATTAATTGCCCTTAGCGAATAAAGTTTGTTTAATTTTTTAACTCATGTTGCTTTTACCAAATATAGCTCTCAGCATTGTTCCCAAAATTTCAAATAATGAAAGAAGTTCAGTGGAATACAGAGACTAAGACAGTATTAGAATATACCATCTCACCCCATTACTCTTATCTTGTCTCAAGTTAAATTAATCCATATATCGGTGGAGGACAATCTAATGATTTTATTTCATTTCATTTCATAGTGATTATTTATTGAACTTGGTCTTATAGAAAAGCATTGTGTAGAAAATGTTTGAAAGAATTAAAATCAAGAACCGCCAAAGATATTCCATTGCTGTAACATACCCATGTTCCCAAATCCTTCCATTAGAGGTAAACCTCCAGTTCAAAATTCCCCCACTAGAAAATCAAATTGAAATTAACCCTTGGTACAACCTCCCATAAAAATTAGACAATCATTAATACCCAAACACCTCCTATGCCACCACCTATTCCATTATAGGCAATCTACTTCTCAAGAAGTGAATTATATTCTAACTATCGCAACTTGGAACTAATATCCTTTCACCATGACTAAATATCCTTTCTGCAATTTAATTTTGACTTATATGTTTATAGTATAATGGAAATTAAAATCCTAGAATTTTAATTTTCTGAGGCAGAGTCCTTATTGTAAAATATATTTCACAATATTGTGATATCAAGAAAACTAAGTTTGTTGATAAATAAAAACGTAAATCAGAAAACAAAATCTTACTTAATATCTTTTTTTATGGTCTTACTCAGAATTGACACTTTTTAAACTTTTGGATCATAAAAACTGGAGCCAGGATGTTGAAATAAGTCTGTAATCATAATTCCAATTCTGGGAATTCTTCATTCCTAAATCCATTCCTAAAATCCATTCCTAAAATCCATTCCTAAAATCCATCCGGATTCCAAATAGAAGTTTTTTTTAAAGAACGAAACATTTATAATATACATTATTTGGACATATTCTATCGCTTATATTTTAATTTAAGGATGTCATATAATATGCAAAAATGTATAATTTCTTTTCTTTTCCTTTTTAATTTAAAATTTAAATTAAAAAAACAGATTAGAGATTAGTGAGACAAGCAATAAATTTTTCACTTAAAAAAACATTTTCCATCGTTTGAGCTAAAGGTTAAAAATTGCATTACTTTAAATAATAAAATATAATAAAATAATAATAATAAAAAGTAATAATACCTAATAAAATATTAGTAAGAAGAATATATGTTAATATATAATAATAATAATAATAAGATTTATAATATTAATTAATTGATAATAAAAAATAAATCTCAAAAAATCACTTAAACCTTTTACTTTTTAAAATTTTATTGTTTAAAAAATAAAAGAATTGCCATATCTAATTGAATATATATTTATTAAATTATCTTATCACTACTTACTGTTTTCTTTTTAGATTATAATTATCTTTGAAATAATATTGTAAATTAATAATTGCAATCCATACTTTTATGAATTTAATAAAAATAAAGATTTGCAATTATGATAATCTTTTTAAAGTGATAATGATAAAATTAATATTTATTTGTTATAAAATATTGTTATATGAAATACGACACTAATTGATTCTTAATTACAGCTTAAATTATTTTTTAAAATTGCATGTAACTTATATCGTATTTCTATTATTCTTTATTTAGGTTTTTGGAAGTAGTCTTTCAGACTTTTTGAAGTAGTTATAGGATGTAAATAAAACTCTCAAGAATTGACGCGTTTAATATCCCCATCCTCATGGTCGAAATTTGGAAGGAAATATAACAAAAAATTCGACCAGATATATATATATATATATATATATTATATATATTATATATATATAATATATATATATATAATATATATATAAACTTATATATATATATATATATAGTATATATATATAATAAATATATAATAATATAATATATATATAATATATATATAATATATTATGTATATAAATTATATATCTTATATATATAAATAATATATATATATATTATATATATGAAAATTATACAATATATAATATATATATATAATATTATATAATATATATATATATATATATATAGTATATATATATATATATTATATCAGATATATATATATATATATATATATATATATAGTTTTTTGATAACCTATATCAAAAAAAAACTAAAAAACAAAAAACAAAACAACCCCCTCCCTCACACGAATCCCCATCCTTGCCCGACAACTCCCTCCCTTCCTCAAAACAACAAGCAGACAGCCTCGCAAAACACTACCTAATACTCCCTTTTAACCAACTCAACCCCATTAATAGGTTAACCAAGAAAACAACTCAAAACAAAAAAACTCCCTCAATCACAACCTTCCACTTCCTTTACAACCAACATGATATCAGAGGCAATCAAAACCCTTAAAAATTCACCAAGCAACAGGACTCAGAACTCGAATCTCAAACTTCCACCTGAAACACTAGGAGAAAAAAGCAATTCTCCAATCATCAAACAGAAATCTTTAACAAAATCCTGAAACTTCATTTAATATACCCCCAATCATGGAAACAAGCATACTATTATCAGCAAAATCTGAAACCTTAAAAGAAGACCCCACATTCCCCATCCCCCTATCGACCCCAATCTCTCTTCTCTCCTTCCATCAGCAAACTGCTGGAAGAAACTAATATTTAAAAAAATATATCCCACATCATCACTTCCCGAGAATTCCAACATGATTTAAAGGCATCATCAACAGACAACAGCTCTCACCGTCCCTCACATCAAACAACTGATTAAAGGGCTTCAACCAACTCCATCACACGAGATTCATACTTACAATGCCATCGACATTAAACTAAATGCCTTTGACACTGTCCCCACATACTAATCTATACAATAAAAAAATCCTTCAATCCCTCCTAGAAAACAATGATAAAAGTGCCTCTCAAATTTCCTTACAAATAGATATGCCATAAGTCCTCCATAAAAACACCCTCTCAAACTCCATTAAACTACAAAAACGGCGTACCACAGGGCGCAATTCTCTCTCCATTCCTCTCCATCTTTTACAGCGATTTGCCCGCCTCCCTACCAACCAATCCTACGCAATATCTAATTACTTTACGCAGCACGACATTTGTATTTCTCAACATCTTTAAATACAGCCACCCAACACCCCAAGAATATACTACATATATTAGAAAACTTGGCTACTCACCAAATAGAAATGACAGCTTCCCCCTCTAATACTCCTCTATCACCCTCATCCACGCACAGATCCGCCCACCAATCCACATTCCACCCAAAAGTCTACTTGAACAACAACCCCCTCCACCTAAACAAAACCCCAAAATAATTAGCGACTTCACTTTCGGATCATCACATATCACGTTCCCCCCCCCCCCCATTGGACTCATAAATTACTTCCTCAAGCCAAACGGAAATAAACACCCTTCTCAAACTCTCTCCCATCTGCACAATACTTCAGCGACAGAAAACACCCCCACCACAATCTACAAACAACTTCTTAGAACTAATATAAACTATGCCCCCCCGCATGGTTCCCAGCACTATCACAATCAACAATAAATATAATTACAAGTTGCAGACAAAATCAACTGTGTTCCTTAGAATATTATCACTGGAAGTGTACTAAAAATACCCAAATCCAGCACTTACATGAACGATGAACCCACATCCTTTCCCATCCCTACACCACCTTTGAAGAGATGGGTAGGGACATATTTTTCTCAGAAAACACTCAATCCTATACAAAGCCACACATGCTACCTAATACTCTCTAACCCCCCCCCCCCGACACACACTAAAATCGCTCGCCTCCTGCACTCGAGTCAAACTTTATTAATCGGAATCCTAATTCAACAACATATTGCTCGCCCCAACCCCCCAAACAGGTCTTTGGCTCTCTCAGCATCCATTACACAAATAGCTAACAATTATCTACAGAAACTGCCGCCAATAACAACTCTACTAAATACCCCATCCCCAAATAACACTCCCTAGCAGAGAATCCTGTCCGAAAAACCAATTAATCCTCGTACTCGGAGCGGCATGCAGGGCCACCACCCAAGATCTTATGCCAATGATAAATCAGATCAAACTTGACAACGTGTAATCCCCATTCTGCACTAGATGTCTATAATCTAGGACAGATCAATGGGACACTTCCTTCTTGGATGTGCCCCGCCGCTCTATCGCCCCCCGTAAAACTTTCGGCTGTAAACTTCCTCTTCCTCACCTGTTGAAATTCCGCCCCAAAGCGGTGGCCGGCTTCTTTCTGGAGGCGGTGTGGCCCCTCAAATAAGGTGGGCCAGGGGCCAATTGAAATGTTATATATATATGATATATATATATATTTATATATAATATATATAAATATAATATATATATATAGTATATATATTATTATATAATATAGTATTATATATATATATATATATATATAGATATATATATATATATATAAGTAATTCTTTAGTTAAGTGATATCCAAAATGTAAAAGGAAGTAAAATTATTCTTTTTGTTTAACTAAAAGGAATACCATATGGTAGAACCGCAAAGAATGTGCTGGAGTCGGGAGTCTCTCGGCCTCCCGGCGGGACGACCGGCGAAGTCCCCCTCTGCCCCCTCGCTCGAGCCCTTCCTAAATTCTTGAAATAATTTTTTTTTAAAAAATATTTTCGACGAATAAATGAATAAAAAAAAAAAAAAAAAAAAATTTAAAAAACTACCCTGCTTACATTTTTCCGCTGATTTCAAATATATAATTTATTTTATGCTTGTAGAATTAGCCGTTCTCCTAGTATATATATATATATTATATATATATATATATATATATATAATATATATATAGTATATATATATATATTTATGTATAATATATTATATATAGTATATATATATATATATATAATATATATGAAGATATGAGATTTGGAAGCTATGAAAGAGAAGTAAAAGATAGGTTTATTTTTAATAAAAATAATTTTCTTAGTTTATTCGTTTTTATAGACAAATAAAATATCACTTTATCAATTATTGATTGTCTATTGCTCGCTGTGGTTTCAATACTTGGTCCTATATATATATATTATATATATATATATATATATATAAATAGTATATTATATTATAATAAATATATATAGTATATATATATATAATACTATATATATATATATATATATATATTATATTATATATATTATTATATAATATTATATATATATATATAATAATATGATGTATATAGTATATATATATATATAATATTATATATGATGAATAGTTATATATGTGAGATGTTGGTAAAAATACAAAAATCTCAAGAAATATTTTGTTACGGGCTTTTTTGTACTTGTATTAATAAATTTTTATCAGTTTATATATAGTAATCATATAATAATATATATATAATAGTATATATATATATTATATATTAGTATATATATATTATATATATATATTATATATATAATATATATATAATATATTATTAATGATATAAATATATAAAAATATATAGTTATATATATATATCTATATATATATGTATATATAAATATATTATATAATTAATATATATAATAATATACTATATGAGTATATATATATTATAATGATATTATTGTAATTATATTTAAAATATTTGTATTATTGTTATAAATATAAATATTATATATATATATATAATATATTAATATATGATATAATATATCTATATATATATATTAAATATTATATATATATATATAATATATATATTATATAGAAATATATATATAATATATAATATAGTATATTATGTATATATAATATATATATATATATAATATAATATATATATATTATAACAATAATTAAATCTTTTTTTTATGAACTTAAAGTAGCTTTCACCAAGAAGTAATGTTTTAATTTATATTCACGAGACTAATTTCGTATAAAACATAATTGAGTTATTATGTATAACACAGGCCTGGCAATTGAAAAGAACAAAATTCTGATACTGAGTCACTGAAAATGGGAATAATCAAAATTGTTATCTCGAGAAGATTGAAATATGACATTTAATTTTGCGTCTTCAGAGTCCCTGTTTTTTGAGATTACAAGCGTCAACTACTTCTTTTCGGAAATGTGGGTAATTTT
>JABUQX010017410.1:15000-22239 GCA_015478945.1 Trachelipus rathkii | reverse complement strand
TATCCACTAACACCCACGCACCAACCACCAAATATCATTTGTGACCCTCTAAGTCATCTCCACCCACAAACTTCCAAGCGAGCGCTTGATAGTGCGGACGGTTCTGCCATGCATGTACGCCCCGACCTGCTGATGATTTACCTATGGTATTGTTTAGTTTAAATTTTCAATTAATCGATAAATACCTAATGAAAAATAATTTAACTACAAGATAAAAAATAATCTGAAAATTAAAAAAAAAAAATCTCAAATAATTAGAAAGACAATAAAAAAAGTACACAATCGTTATATGAAGCTTCAGGAAATTTTAGTTTTAAAATAAATTAAAATCTCTTATTTCTGATTTTCCCCTTGGATCATAAAAATTGAATTATATCTTACTAGTTTTTTTTTTTAATCCATTTTAGGAAACATTTATCATATAATATATATATATAATATATATATATATATATATATATTATATATATATATATATATTAATATATATATATTAATATATATATATATATATATATATATATATATATATATAAATATTATATATATAATATATATATTATATTATATATATTAGGCAAGAAGATTTAACCAAGTTAAATAATTGAATATTTATATATATGTAAACATTATCTATGCTAAGAAGAATTAACTTAATTTTTCAACCTTCCACCTCATAAACAAATCATGGAGAAAGGAGTTTGTATTTATGCAAAATGGGTTTATCCGGAAGAGTTCCACTGTAACCCTTTTTAATATGAAGAGGTAAGAGAGATTTTTATTTGAATGATTGATTCTAAATTCTTGGATTATTTTTCACTTTTTCATTTCTTATTAACGCTTTGTGATAAATTAAAAAACTTTAAATGTTTTTTAAGGAGAAATTCCAATTTAGGAGCCGACCGTATTTGAAAATGTGAAATAAAACTGTAGTTAGGTTATTATTTGAAATAAAATGTTCCATGTTTTACCATTTGAGTATTTGAAGGTGCGAGCAAAGAGTTGTCTCAGGTGAGTGCGTTGCAAAGTGAAATATGGATCCTGTGTGATATGACTTATCAAAGTTCAACCATGCTCAAAGGAGGAGGTATGGGATAGGGATAATGAGTTCAGACGATTATTATCTTTTGTAAAAGCAAAGTATTAGCAGAGCAATGAAAAATAGTTTAACAACTGAGAAGGAAAATGTGGGGAAATAAATTTAGAGGCGACATTTTTGGTATATTTCGAAAATGAATAAGATGAAAGGGGAAGGAGATTATTCGGTGATATCGTATTTATGTAAAAAATTTTGTTTTTATTTTTATTCAAAAAATGATTTTGTATTATTCTGATATGAAATAAGATTAGCCTGAGATATGATGACGACTAAAATTTCTTGTCTAGTGTTCTTGTTACCAATAAAACTTAAACAAGACTACACAATGCAAGACTTGAAAGTGAGATAAATGAAATGGAATGAAATAAACCTTAGCCTGCCTGCATTGTCTTTTGGATCCATATGTCTAAAAAGTAATTAAACATTCCAAAAAAAATATCAAAGAAGTTCAGTTACAAGCACCCTCTGTTATCTGAACCAAAAGATTAAGAATAACTCTTCACTAAAGGCAGGGGTTGTTATAGCAGAAGCCTTGATAATAAACAGAAAACTAAAAAGATGAAAAGGTGTTGACAAGAACCCCGAAAAAGAACAATTTTGAAGTATAAGAAAAAAGTTGGAAGTTAAGAAATGCTTGAACGTTGGGTTCACTTTCGAGAAAATCAAGTATAAGGATAGGGAGTGAACAAATTACTCAACTATGTTATCGAATGCAAATTGGTAGGCGAGTTCATCAGCTCTTTGATTAGAACTCGAAAGCTATTAGCAGTGGTTATGTAAAAATCTCCCAATATGATGATTTCAATGAACACGAGAGGATGTTTCAATTTGGAATTAAAATAGTCAAAGTAAATAATACTGTATATGGTTACAAGGTATTTACATTTCACATGTGATTTAACGTTTATTGACAGACTCAAGCACATAAGAAAGAAAATTCAAACCCTTTCTATTTTTGGAGAGAGAGAGAGAGAGAGAGAGAGAGAGAGAGAGAGAGAGAGAGAGAGAGAGAGAGAGAGAGAGGAGAGAGAGGAGAGGAGAGAGAGAGAGAGAGAAGAGAGAGAGAGAGAGAGAGAGAGAGAAGAGGTTAGCCTAAGTATACAGTTTTCACTAGGTTAGGAAGAATAGGTTTGGTTACGTTAAGTTAGGTTAGGTAGGTTACGTTAGGTTGCTTTAGGTTACGTTGGGTTAGGTTGGGTTAGTTTAGGTTAGGTCAGCAGCAAAAGTATACATATAGTATTTGAACAATATTTTCGAATTATTCATAATGATTTTAAAGGGTATAGCTAATTTCTAAATATATTTTAACTCTGCTAATTATATATATATATATACTATATATAATATATATATTATATATATATAATATATATTATATATATACATAGTATATATATATATATATATATAATATATATTTAATTAATAATATATATATATATAAATATAAGATATATATATTTAATGGTAAGGTAAAGAATTTACTGCCTTTTCTCGGATTGAACCACCGCCATGTTCGAATGAGGACAATTATACCCGGTGCGTTACGGCTGAGCTATCCTCCAACCATAAAGTGTTTGATTCAAGAACAGTTATAAAGCAACCGAGCTCCCTTCAAGGTGACATCACCAAAGGGTGTCAGCCTGTCCTATCCCACGTTCTTTATATGGTTAAGATGTTAAATATTGCAGTATTAATCGCATATTATTTAAGATTAAATTAAAAGAAAGAGCATTCAATGGGAGGTAAAGAATTTACTGCCTTCCCGGTGATTGAACACCGCCATGTTTGAATGAGGACATTACCCGGTGCCTTTACGACGAGCTATCCCTCCAACCAAAAAAGTTGGATTCAAGAACAGTATTAAAGCAACTGAGCTCCCTTCAAGGCGACATCACCAGGTGTCCAGCCTCTCCTATCCCTCGTTCTTTATATTGTAGATGTTATATATTGCATATTAATCGCAATTACATAAGATGTAAATAAAGAAAGAACATTTTATGGGAAGTAAAGAATATATATATATATATATATTATATATATATATATATAATATATATATATATATATATTAATATATATATATATATATATATAATATATATTATTATATATATTATATATATATATATATATATATATATATATATCAGGTTCTTTTCAAAATTAGACAACCTTGCAACTGAAGTTCAACTGTGCTTAAGATCTAAAAATCCGAATCATCTTGCAACCTCCATTGAATTATTTTCTCCAGAAGATCCTCTAGAAAATTGCATATATTCTGATGATGAATGTAAAGAAATCTTCGAATGCATTAATTGCATTTTATTTACGAAGGTATTTTGATTAAAATTCCACATAGATATAGCCCAATTAAATATAAATTCTGTATATTTCCTATCCTTAAAGGAAAATAGTTGAATTATTTTCTCCGGAAGATCCTCTAGAAAATTGCACATATTCTGATGAATTCAAAGAAATCTTCGAATGAATTAATTGCATTTTATTTACGAAGCTATTTTTATTATTATTTCTTATTGTTTTCAATGATGCTGTCTTAAAACCAACATTTCTCTTAGGAGAACAAAAATTATAAAAGTTATTATAAGTATTTAAAATAACCACGACTACTACTACTACTACTACTACTACTACTACTACTACTACTACTACTACTACTACTACTACTACTACTACTACTACTACTACTAATAATAATAATAATAATAATAATAATAATAATAATAATAATAATAATAATAATAATAATAATAATAATAATAATAATATAAAAATATAATAATAATAATAATATAAAATAATAATAATAATAATAATAATAATAATAATAATAATAATAAAATAATATAATAATAAAATAAATTAATAATAATAATAAGTATAATAATAATAAAATAATAATAATAAATAATAATAATAACGTAATAATAATAATAATAATAATAATAATAATAATAATAATAATAATAATAATAATAATAATAATAATAATAATAATAATAAAATAATAATAATAATAACGTAATAATAATAATAATAATAATAATAATAATAATAATAATAATAATAATAATAATAATAATAATAATAATAATAATAATAATAATAATAATAATAATAATAATAATAATAATAATAATAATATTCATTACATATTTATATGTATTTTTTTTATTTTCCGTGTATATAAAAGCGTTTATGTCCCCTAATCTGTCACCCACCATTGCTAATACTCCTGAACTGGATGTTCTTCAGCGAATACAAAAGACTAGGTAGCAAACTTATGATTATTCGCTAAAATATAAGGAATCTAAATTACTAAAGCTAAACAGATCGATCATCGTTATAAAGAATGAAATTCCGAAGAAACTTCGCTGCAGCTCTATTCCCGAGACAAAATCTTTGACATCAATAGATTGCGACCAATTAACTACAGCTGCCGAAACGTGACTCATCAACCAGCCCTCAAATAGCCTGCTGGATTATTCCAGCTCTTTTGAATCCTCTCCCAACTATTTCTTCCAATTATCTATCACAACA
This sequence comes from Trachelipus rathkii, assembly GCA_015478945.1. Classification (NCBI taxonomy): domain Eukaryota; kingdom Metazoa; phylum Arthropoda; class Malacostraca; order Isopoda; family Trachelipodidae; genus Trachelipus; species Trachelipus rathkii. The sequence continues at coordinate 17,579 of JABUQX010017410.1, read as the reverse complement.
ATCCCTAAAGTATTATATACCCTACTGGATCACATGGCTTCCAGTTTCCAAAAGGAGGTTGATGTGACGATCCCTCCTCCTTCTAACACTTCTTGAGCTTCCGAGAGATGTGAATTGAAAACTGCTCAACGCAATTGCCACAAACCTTCCAAGCGTTCTGCTACAGCTGGCGTCATGAAAGGGGACCAAGAGGTCTCCCATCCTAATTTAGATTGTCCAGCATTCTTCCAAAATACCCACTTGAAAAGGCATTGACAAAACCTCCAGCTCTCTAATTTCGTGCTTCACGAAACCTCTCTGAGAATCCCTGATCCTTCCTTCAACTTCGCCATCAGAAGTTGCTTTCCCTGTTAATCCAACGGAACCTATATTGGATCCCAACCTCACAACTCCAAAGCCATCTCAGAAATGTGACCTTCCTCAATGACACCTTCCTGCACACTCTCCATGGAATCAGCCCCAAACTTTCCACTCACTTCTGAATCTGCTTGCTTGGTGAATATTAACGTCGCTCCCACTCCCAATTATGAACATTCTATTTGCTAATCTAGTGACCAACTACGGCCAAATACCAATATGGACTTGGTAAAATTCAACTTACTTCGTATTCGTGGCAAAGCGCCTCTGCCAAACACTACAGGAACTCCCACCCGCCGAAACCAATCTTAAACCCAAGTCACTGTTGCACTTCTATTTCTTATCACCATGATTTACAACTCCTCCTCATCAGGTTCTACGTTTAAGCCACTCCACTCCAACAGATTCCTCTTCTGACATTGCAACTAACCACATAGTGACAGTTATCTCAAGAATATCATCTTTAAAGTACTCAGAATAACACAGAATGGCTACTTCTTCCAATGTAATTATCGCAGATATTATTCAAATTTTGAAGAGCTCACTCAAAATCTTGGTAAAATTTATGTACCACCATACTGTATGATGTTGGTCAGACTTCGGACTATTCCATCGCGCAAGCCCTCTTCCAACTGTCGGAATATAATGTAGGATAGATATATATATATATATATATATATATATATATATATATATATATATATATATATATATAATATATATATATAATATATATATATATATATAATATAAATATAATATATATATATAGTATCTGTTCTTTCTTTCTTTATCCACCTTTTTTTCCCAAGATTGGAGTAAGGAGCGCTACGAATGCATCGGCAAAGAAATACCAGTAGAAGAGGATGAAATATGTCGAAAAGAAAGCCCAGCCTTACGCGCCCCGCTCTGTACCATTAATTAGTGAAAAACTCGTCACAGACAGAAAACCCACCCTAGAGCTCATGGGACCGCGACGGACCTTCACTATGGGTAAGATGCGTCAATTGTAAGGGTTCATCCTTGGCGCGCAGGTGGGCACACATGCCCCCATACAAAGAAAAAAAGAAAAAAAGAAAAAAAAAAAAAAAAAAAAAAAAAAAAAAAAAAAAAAAAAAAAAAAAAAGAAGAAAAAAAAAAAAAAAAAAAAAAAAAAAAAAAAAAAAAAAAAAAAAAAAAAAAAAAAAAAAAAAAAAAAAAAAAAAAAAAAAAAAAAAACAAAAAAAAAAAAAAAAAAAAAAAAAAAAAAAAAAAAAAAAAAAAAAAAAAATAAAAAAAAAAAAAAAAAGAAAAAAAAAAAAAAAAAAAAAAAAAAAAAAAAAAAAAGAAAAAAAAAAAAAAAAAAAAAAAAAAAAAAAAAAAAAAAAAAAAAAAAAAAAAAAAAAAAAAAAAAAAAAAAAAAAAAAAAAAAAAAAAAAAAAAAAAAAAAAATAATAATAATAATAATAACCCCGCCATTCTCTCCTATCATGCACCTTTATTCTCGCCTCTGCCAAACTCACATTTCTCTCCTTCAGACATTCGTTCACCGACTCAATCCACTTTCTCTTCGGTCTCCCAGCCGTCGGTTCCCAACACACTCTCCACTATACATCCGCTTAACCAACCCGACTATCATTCATCATATCCACATGACCAAACCATTCTCACATTCTTTCATTTATTCTCTCATCTTACCCCTTTCTTCACACCACACATCTCTCTAATAAGTTCATTCCTCATTTTATTAATTCTTCTCACACCTAGCATGCCCCTAAGATTGTCCATCTGAACACATTGAACTTTAGATCTATACTTCTTATTCCAGACCATAGTCTCAACTAACCATACAATAACACAGGTAACCACACATACACTCATGTAAGACTCTAGCGCACTCAAAGGACTTAGTCCCTTTACATTCACCAGCGATTTAATTGCACCAGCAACTTCTGCCCATTCACAACTTTCCTATACACTCTGCATCATCCGTTCCCTTCTCATCCAGCACATACCCTAAATAATATTTTAAACTCAGACACTTGCTCCAGCTGCTCACCATCTAACATTAACTTCACACCGAGGACTTGTCCTCACTCAAAACCATAACCTTTAACTCTTATCTACGTTTACTTTCAAACCCACTCCTTTACATACCCTGCCAAATCTCTCACCAATCCTCTCAAACTCTCTCTTCAGATTCACCACACAGAACCAAATCATCCGCATATCAATAGGTAGGC
>JABUQX010017410.1:0-10000 GCA_015478945.1 Trachelipus rathkii | reverse complement strand
ATACAGTTTCTACTCCAGCAACTATTGCAGATGACATAGGCTTGTTAGCCATTTGTTAGCTTTATTAGCCACTCGAGCTCTTCCCTTTATACCGAAGCCTTTCAAAAGCTAAAATTAACAGCATACCGATAGATTTCTTAACATTTTAAGGGGAAGATCATAATATAACCGTCCTTTACCACTGATAGTGTATCAACTTGTACTGGCGAATTGCAAAGATGGTGCCATTGGCCCAGACATCACCTCGTACATAATGCTCCGTCACAATCACATATCTGCATCAGAGTTCCTGCAGAATCTGTAAAACAAGATCTGGATTGAATCCTCTTATATTTCTCAGTGGACAACAGTTTTTGTAATTTCTACTTCCAAACCTGGGAACGATAAGAGAACCAATTTTGCCGATTATCATACTTGCAAAATAATGATGGAAATGGTTGCAGCCCCTTTCTTCCTGTTCTGGAGGATCGCCATTCATTTTTCAAACTTCTAATTAGGCTTCCGCAAATATCGTTCCTTCACTGACCCAATGTTGAGATTGGATAATGAAATCCGGGAGACCTTACCAACTAGAGGGATATTTCATGGTGTCGTTTTTGACCATGAAAAAGCTTATTACACAATTAATTTCTGAGAACAGTTTCTTCTCTTTTTCCATTGCCTCCTGTCAGACAGATCAATCCATGTATCAGTTGCTCTATCACGCCAATCTATTCTGGATTAAAGTGTCCCGTAGAGCAATGTCTTTAGTGTAATATTATTTGCTATCGGATTCAACGACATCGTTACTTATCAACTCAGCAAAAGTCAAGTTCTCCTTGTGCGTTGATAACCTGGCGTTATGCATGGCCTATGCCAACTCTGATATCCTCAACGACAAATCCAACCAGCCGTTGAGATCATTTCACAATTCGGTAACTTTTACTACTTAAACTTATCACACGCCAAAACATTAGTTGTATTAATTTGAATGTAAAGGATTCGAAGAACCCACACCCTTCCTCCCACGAACTTATCATTGTATGCTCATCCATTCCTGTTACTTCACAGGTCAGATTTCTGGTCCTCATTCTGGATTACCACCTAAAATACGCACCGCCCATTAAACACCTGAAAACGAATTGTTATCGTGCTCTTGACCTAAAACGTTGATCAGCCTCGTCCTGTCCTCTCTCTCTCTCTCTCTCTCTCTCTCTCTCTCTCTCTCTCTCTCTCTCTCTCTCTCTCTCTCTCTCTCTCTCTCTCTCTCTCTCTCTCTCTCTCTCTCTCTCTCTCTCTAGCAATCTTGCTACTTTGTTTAAGACATCACTCTTGTCTCACTCAGAAGTTCACGGCATTAAATTAAAAGCTAAGTTATAATATAAGAAATAAAACTAAATCAGATTGACTTTCGTCAACTAGCATCCTTTGTGACAATTTTTTCTAGAAATTTTTTAATAAGCCCAATGATATTTGATTCGTCAGCAGAATAGACTGGAAAGTCATCGAAAGATATAGAGAATTTGGAGGTGTTTTTCGGATAAAGATTTGTAGAGGTTGAGTTTATAAACTGCTGAATTTTACAATGTTGTTACGACACCTTCGAGAAAAATAAAGACGAGTGGAAACTGCAGATACAAATTTGTGGACAGATTTTAAATTAGCTTAAAGATGGGGAACAAACATGATCGGACAAAGGATTTATAGTAGAAAGATTTAGGCAAAGAAGGTATGAACCTTCTTACCCCATCAGCATTTCACTCTCCAACCTTATCGCTAGAAGCTGAAGCATCTTCAGAGACAAGGCAAATTCTTCAGCAATAGTTACCGTAAAAGCAATGCAAGCCATTCAAACAGCCCGATTAAGGAGAAAGAAGATACGTTTAGGAAAAAATGAATCTTTAAAAGAGAGAGAGAGAGAGAGAGAGAGAGAGAGAGAGAGAGAGAGAGAGAGAGAGAGAGAGAGAGAGCATTGAAATTAAGAGATACTAAGCTGTGGTCAGATTTACCAATCGGGAGATAAATATTTATGGGGAATATTACTAGTTATGAATCAAATGCTTCGTCCTCTGCCTTGTACATTGTGATCACCTTGAGAATCTCAGAATAATAATAATAATTAATTAAAATTAATTAATTTTACTCAAATGTTTGTAGCAACTTAAGCTATTATATACCTGCGGTTAAAATCTTGGTACTTAAAACTCTCCGTTTTCTACATTCGAGCATATTGAAAATAAATATCCATATCCACGAATATAAAAAGTGGATATCGGGTCAACCTATTATTATTATTATTATTATTATTATTATTATTATTATTATTATTATTATTATTATTATTATTATTATTATTATTATTATTATTATTATTATTTCAGCATGACTTCCGTCGAAATGGCAGGAAGCTCAGAGGTCCGAAAAAGTGTTAGACACCAAAGTGGGACATATACTCATCCTTTGTGTTATTTACAAAGCAGTCAGCCATCGATTGGGAATTCTTCTACATGTTGACGAATCTAACCCTAAGCGTATTATTTGGAGAGCTCCTAAGTAAGTTCTTCTTCTTCTTCTTCTTCTTCTTCTTCTTCTTCTTCTTCTTCTTCTTCTTCTTCTTCTTCTTCTTCTTCTTCTTCTTCTTCTTCTTCTTTTCTTATGGAAGAAAGATACATTTAGATACATTTGAAATTTTAGGAGAGGAAGTTGCTTTCCAATTTGATAAGCTATTAATAAATAAATCACCTGGACCAGATGGATTTTATACGATGCATCTAAAAAAATTGAAAGATATATTAGTAAAAACTCAGAGTCTGAGTTCTGACGTTGCTTTTCAATAAGTCTTTACAAGAAGGGCTAGTACCTCATAATTTCTAACTTGCAAATATAACTCCTATTTTCAAAAAACGAGATCGTAAGCTCCTGAATAATTACAGACCAATTAGCTTAACTTCTATAGTTGGCAAAATTTATGAAGCAATAACTAATAGATTAGTTGCACACCTTGAAGATCATGGATTGCTCAAAAAATTCCCAACACGGTTTCAGAAGAAATAGATCATGCTTAAAAAATTTACTAGAATTCTTTCATGTGGTTATTAACGATGTAGATAACTATAAATCTTTTGATGTTATTTACCTAGATTTTCAAAAAGCATTTGATACCGTCCCTCATCAAAGATTATTGGAAAAGCTTAGGGCTCATGGTATTCGAGGAAGACTTTAAATTGGATTCAAAATTGGTTATTTGAAAATCCCTTCGAATGAGTAAAAAATCTTCCTTTTGAATTTGCACAATAAATGTTACCCAAACTTTTATTTGTTTAGAAAACTAGTTTTATAACTTCATTCGAAATCAATATTTCCTTGAAATTGCGGCTTTTATGATATAAAACTTGGAAATCGCATAATATGTGAGAAAGACTCCAAAGCTTACTCCAAAGTGATTTGAACAATTGTAAATAGGTCAAAAACATGGCAAATGAAGTTTTACTGATAAATGTAAGGTTATACATTTGGAAGTAGGAAACAGTGAATACGATTACTAAATAGATGACTCAGTTATCAAAGCTGGCAATGAGAGGGTAAAGATCTGGGAGTATTATTTAATAAGACGAAAGGGAGGATAGCTGGCTAGTTAGTGTGAGAAAGTAAGAAAGCTTTGTGAAGTATGAAGTAAAACTGAATATAAATCCAAAAATATAATACTTCCTCTAAAAAACAATAGTTAGACCTCATCTGAAATACGCACAGTTTTGAGCTCCATACTCTGGTAAGAAGAGAGAAAAATACAGAGTAAATTCGTGCAGGCAAACAAATAATACCAGAATTGAGAGGTAAGTCATATTAGCAACGACTACGTGAATTAGATATGCATTCTTTGGAAACAAGAAGATTGAGAGGAAAATGAAGAAGCTTCCTAAAATACTTAATAATTGACAATATCGATTACAGGTAATTCCTTAGATATGATTTTTTAACGATAACACGAAGTAAATGGGTTAAACTTTTGTCATGTAAAACAGATTAAACCAATATAGGTGTGAATGTGAACACTTTGGCAGATAAATTTGAGGGTGGAATAGCTTTTTCAAAGAAATAGAACAGCGGCGTATTTGCCTGATTATCGGGCGAAAGTTGATAAAAAGCTACTTACAAAATTGGTCTGTGAACTTCAATTGAAACCGAATACTTTATTAAAAACGATAGAATTAAATGAGGTGAAATCAAACGAACTATTGAGATCATTTGGTAAATGTTAAAAGTACATCTTAAAAGAATTTGGGCGCCGAACTTATATTGAACAGTTTTAATGTTTACCGCTTAGAGGGTTAGTTCTAACGCTCTAAGTCGGTAGTCTCATTACACTATCATCTTAATTTGTAATAACAGCTTTGATGTTCACCGCTTAGAGGGTTATTTCTAACGTTCTAAGCCAGTGACATCATCGATCATGTTAATTATTATAATATTTTGTAATAACAGTTAAGATAACCACGGCTCTTGAAGAGTATTTCTAACTGTCTCCAGTTTTTCAGACCCATCGACACACCATCAGTATAGTCCCAGAATTTTGTGTTAAAGATGTGCCGAATCATTTGCTTGGTGGTTATTTCTGGTAGTAAATCTCTAAGCCGGTGGATATCATCGATCACACAACATTAATATTTTGTAATAACAGTTTTGGTGTTCACCGTTTAGAGGGTTAATTATAGAGTTCTAAGCCGGTGACCTCATCTTCCCTCAGACTAGCCTTGAGTGGACTGTAAAGTCTTTGCTAGTCGGTGTTCTGTAGTTCTTTTTCTTTTTCTTTTTCTTTTTCTTTTTCTTTTTCTTTTTCTTCTTCTTCTTCTTCTTCTTCTTCTTCTTCTTCTTCTTCTTCTTCTTCTTCTTCTTCTTCTTCTTCTTCTTCTAAAAATTAAATAAACAAAAATACTTAACAGACTAACTTTGTTATTTTAATTATGTAACACGAAGTAATGGGCATAAACTTTGTCATAAACGATTTCAAACAAATATAGCAAAGAATTTCTTCACTTACGATGTAATAGAGAAGTGGAATAGTCTTTCTTATGAATAGTGAAATTGATAGTGCAAGACTTATTCATGAACGTGATAAACACTTTGGTTGATATATTGGTCTGTGAGCGTCGATTCAACCTCGCGATTTTACTATTCAAACACAAAATAACAGGTAATGTAGCAGGTAAAATTCAAGTTAAAGAACTGAAATCATTTAGAAAATGTTATGTCCATCGTAAAAAGAATTACTGCTTGTAGTAGCTATGTTCATGGTTTGCAAGTATCCGTGGTTCTATGATGGTGTGATATCGATCGCACTTTCGCCTTAACCTTTAATATACAATAAATAGCTTTGATGTTCACCACATAGAACATCTGTTACAAATGATCTGTAATAAATAACCGTAATAAATAGCTTTGATGTTTACCCCATAGAACATATCTGTTCTAAGACTGTGATCTAATCGATCACACTGAATAACCGTAATAAATAGGTTTGATGTTCAACGCATAGAACATATCTGTTCTAAGTCGGTGATCTAATCGATCACACTGAGTAGGAAAAATAATCCGAAAACAACATTTTCACCCACTTGTAGCACTATGATGTTTAATGCTTAAAAACAGAAACTGTTCTGAAGCAAACATATGTCACATTGACAGTGGACAATCCAACACAAACAAGAAGAAATAAAAATACTTAACATATTATGATGTTTGTTGCTTAGAAGCAGAACTGCTCTAAGTGAGCAAACTCATATGTTACATAGAAATAGGTAAAATAATATACTTATTTCAAAAATACATAACGGATTTGTTTTAAAACAGGAGACACATCCAACAAATTAAATAAACAAAAATACTAAACAGACTAGCCTTGAGTGAACTGTAAATCTTCGCTAGTCGGCGTTCTCTTCTTCTTCTTCTTCTTCTTCTTCTTCTTCTTCTTCTTCTTCTTCTTCTTCTTCTTCTTCTTCTTCTTCTTCTTCTTCTTCTTCTTCTTCTTCTTCTTCTTCTTCTTCTTCTTCTTCTTCTTCTTCCTTCCTTCCTTCCTTCCTTCCTTCCTCCTTCTTTCCTTCCTCCTTCCTTCCTTCCTTCCTTCCTTCCTTCCTTCCTTCCTTCCTTCCTTCCTTCCTTCCTTCCTTCCTTCCTTCCTTCCTTCCTTCCTTCCTTTATTTCTCATCCTTCTTTTCCTCTTCTTCCCCTCAGCTGCTCCAGATATCTCTCTGAAATGATAAAAGAAAAAAACACTCCTTCCTTCCTCCTTCCTTCTTCTTCTTCTTCTTCTTCTTCTTCTTCTTCTTCTTCTTCTTCTTCTTGGACTGCAAAGTCTTTGCTAGCCAGTGTTCTGTAGTTCTTAAAATATTATTAATTCATTTTAACTTTTCAATTTATTTTTATAAGTTTTTATTTTGTTGAAGCAACATCTTGAAACTTGATAATTCCTTCCTCTCGTTAGACTTGTTCTAGCTGTAATATAAGTCGCTGGTTCTCAGATTTTAAAGAAAAACTCTGGCTAATAAATTATCCGTTTTTTACTTCTGTAGCTTACAGAAATGTTTAAAAATATTAATGTTTGAAATGAATGACATGAAGAATAATATTGTTGATTTTAAGGTTGATTTAAACTTGATTAGTACTCCTAATCAAAATGAAATTATCAAAAAAACAGTTACAATAGTCATGTGTAAGATCTGTAATATTTCAGAAAAAAAACTAGCATTGCTGAAAGGGCCTTAGACTCCTTTACAAACATTTCTGAATCGCTTAAAATAACTGAGATAATTAATCGTAACTCTTCAGTAAACAAAGACAATAAAAAGGAAGACAAATTTAAGAAGGTCTCTAATGGATATAAACATAAATTGAAGACTGAATTTAGAGTTCCCACTTCAAATCCCTTTTCCGTTTTGAAAGTTGAATAGTGTGAATCTTGATTGGTATAACTCTATCGTGCAGAACACGGATAAAGAATTTGTGCCACGCAACCCTACAAAAAGAAAATGTAAAATTGGTTGGGGGAACAACAATATCTGAGAAAAATAAAGTCTATAAGGATTTGCAAATAGAAAAACAATAGCTTAGAGTGTGTTATGATTAGGTCATTCGATGTGACTGAAAAGAAAAATGCAAAAAAATAACCTAATCAACAAATAAAGAATACTAATTCGAAATTTGAAAAAAAAGTAGTTTATATTTTATGCTTGGGAATTTTGCCTCGCAGAGCAATTTTCTTCAATATTAGACTGGAAAAAAATTTGTAGAGAAGAAAAGTCTGTTTTGTCAACTTTTAGGGTAGCCTTGATGATCAGAATCATTTATTCGGAAAAGATGGGGTTCATTTAAATGATGTTGGTGACTAGTTTAGGTCGACTTTTGGACAAATGTGACAAACATATTTTTCAGGAATTAACATTCGCGAAATGCAACTTTAAAGATCTTGATTTTATTTCGGAGTTTCAAATTTGTGTTTATAATTATATTTCAAAGATAGAAACATAAATAGGGAAGGGGGAAGCGTAATGGTTTATGTAAAAGATATATATTAAACTATTCAAATAGACCTAGCTGATGTTGATGAAATTGATACCCTTGGAGTTAAAATAGAAACATAATAACTAAATTTGAATTAATAAATTCTATCGTTCATGGTCCTCACAATCACTAATAGATGTAGCTTTGTATAATGAATTGAGAAAAATTTCACAATTGCATACAATAATTGTACTAGATTCTAACTGCGAAAATATCAAATACAATTTACTTGACGCAGAAGTGGAAGGAAATAGATTGCTGAAATTCTTTGTGATAGTTTTCTCTTCCAAATAATTGGTTGCCAAACGAGGGGGAAACAATATTTTGGACCTATTGGTAAGGAGTTTGGAAATTATTGAACCTATTGGAAAAAGTGATCATAAAATGCCTAATTTTACCTTTAACATTGAAAACAAATTATACAATATTTAAACGAAATTCCAGATTTTAAAAGGCAAATTTTAATGGTTTTAAGGACAGCTTATCAATCTATGATTGGGATGAAATTTTAACGGGAAACGCTAATGTAATGTAATGTGACTGTTTTCAAAAAATATTTTTAAAGACAAAGAAAAGGGCTTTGTCTCATATAAAATTAAAGGAACTTTACCAAACTCGAAGCCAAGATGGTGAAACAATGAAATTAGAAATTCTTTAAATAGTAGAAATAGAGTTTATAAACTTTGAAAGTCCTCTCTCTTAGTGGAAAATAATAATAATTACAAAGTGTAGAGTCCAAACAGCAAAATACTAATTAGATTCATTAAAAGAAACTAAGAAATTAATATTGCCCAAGAAAGTAAGGGTTCTATAATTACGTCAATAACAATATTTCCTTTAAGGAATCAATTGATGAAAATTGAAAGAAACCTAAAGTTGAATAATGTTGATGTGGCAAACATTTTAATTAAATTTTTCAAAAGTTTTTACGAAAGATCTTCTAGATAGTGTGCCTAACATGAAAGACAATGAATTTTCATGCAGTTAATATTGTACATACATTTAAAATTTTAGAAGAGGAAGTTGCTTTTCAGATTGATAAACTATTAATAAATAAATTACCCAAATCAGATGGATTCCATCCGATGCATCTGAAAAATTTGAAAGATATATTAGTAAAACTTTTGACAATGCTTTTCAATAAGTCTTTGCAAGAACGGTTAGTACCGCACGATTTTAATCTTGCTACTATAACTCCCATTTTCAAAAAAGGAGATCGTAAGCTCCAGAATAACTACAGACCAATTAGCTTAACCTGTAGTTTTCAAAATTTTTAAAGCAATACTAAACAATAGATTAGTTGCACATCTTTAAGATTATGGATTGCTGAAGAATTCCCAATACGGTTTCGTAAAAGAAACAGGATCATGTTTGCAATAAATTTATTTGAATTTGATGGGTTACTGTGTACTGATGTAGGAGCAACAAGATACATCTTTTGATCTCATTTACTTAGTCTTTTAAAAGGCATTTGTTACCGTCTCTCATCAAAGATTGTTGCGAAGCTTAAAACTTATGGTATTCGAGGAAGACTTTTAAATTGGGTTAAAAATTAGTTATTGGATCGACGAAAACGAGTCGTTATCAATAATGAGTGCTCAGAATGGGCGAATGTTATTAGTGGTGTACCTCAAGAATTTTTCCTGGGTCCAATATTGCTTATATTATAAATTTAAATGGTTAAATTGATAATATTTAAGCAATATTTCGAAATTTGCGGATGAAACGAAACTTGGAAATCTTATAAATTGTTAGAAAAATATCAATTACTCCGAAAATATTTGAATAAGATTGTAAATTGGTCAAAAAGGTGGCAATTGATATTTAATGCCAATTAATGCAAGGTTATACAATTTGGGAGTAGGAGTAAAAAATATGATTAATAATAGATGACTCAGTTATTAAAGTGGTCAGTGAGGGAAAAGGATCTAGGAATGTTAATTAATAAGGATTTAAAGTTTGCGAAACAATGAACTGAAGATGTTAAGAAAGCTAATGAAGCTCTATGTTTTCTTTTTGCCAGAATCCTCGAATACAAATCAAAATATATAATAGTACCTCTCAATAAAACGTTGGTCAGACCTCATCTGGAATCCGACGTACAGTTTTGCAATTAATACCTCAAAAATGACATAGGAAAAATTGAAAGAATTCATAAAAAAGCAACTAAATTAATACCTGAATTGAGAAGTAAGTCATACTAGTAAAGACTAAGTGAACTAGATATCCAGTCCTTAAAGACATAAGAAGATTAAAAGAATAATTAATAGAAGTTTTCAAAAAACTAAATAGATTAGACAATATAGATTAGAGTCAATTCTTTAGATACGATTTTAAAGATGTAACACGAAACAATGGACATAAACTTTCTCATAAACAATTTCAAACCAAAATAGCAAAGAATTTATTTACTTGAAAAGTATAACAGTCTTTCTTGTAAAATAGTGAACAGCGGCAACATTGATGA
>JABUQX010017409.1:0-15568 GCA_015478945.1 Trachelipus rathkii | reverse complement strand
ATTATTATTATTATTATTATTATTATTATTATTATTATTATTATTATTATTATTATTATTATTATTATTATTATTATTATTATTATTATTATTATTATTATTATTATTATTATTATTATTATTATAAATTAATTAATTTTATTGATTGGAAATTCAAGTATGTTTTTATTTTAAAATATTAATGTATATCTAAGGGCTTATGTTTTTTAATTATATTATAAATTTTAAATAAAATTTAGTGAATGAATATATGCATAGATATATGAGAATAGCAATTATAAAATTATTGAAATATTTCCTATTTTATTAAAAGTTAAAATTGCTTTTCTTTTCTTTTTTTTAAGTTTGAAGAAATCATAGTAATCAGCTTAAATAATTTGCCATTATCAACAAAAAAATCGTTGTATTTTCCTTTGGTAAAGATCCTTTCAAAGGTTAATAACTTTATTTGGCTCTGATCCTCTCGAAAAGCAAAATGATGACGTCATAATATTTCTACATTCTTATGTTTTTGGTTTTATTTACAAAGGTTGGCATTTCTGAATTAGTGTTTTGATTTTCTCATTTTTACTGTGTGTTTTGGTCCAGTGTTCAATTTTTTTTTGTTGTTTTTGTTTGTTAAGAGTTTTCAAAATTTTTTATTATGGCGGGAGCAGAAGATGAACCTATGCATTTATATGAAGTTTTTCAAAGTTGTTTCAATAAAATTGCAAATAAGCACCCTGGTGAGATCATATTTTCAACCTAGCTAGGCTAGCCTATGTAGCCCTAGACTAGGTCGTGGGCATTGAAAGTGTCATCAGTGTTTTTTTGTGGGCACAGTGACTGTGGGTACCTTTGTGACAGTGAAATTTTTATTGATAATTCAAACGTTTAAGTTAGTGGATTCAAATGTTTTTGATGATGTTTTTGTACCATTACCAGATTTTTTAATGTATTTTTTATACCCTTTTACTGCCTCAAACCCCATTACCACTAGCCTACTAAATTATAGTTGGTAATAGTTGATCAACAGATTCTACAAATTATCAATACTCCCATTTTTTTACATCTTTCCTCCAAAAGTATCAGTGGTGCTAAACCTCTCTTATATAAATTTAATTTTCCAAAATTTTTTTTTGTTTAAATTGTTATGATAAATTTTGTTAATTATACAGTAAATTTATTAACCAAACTTATTATAACTTTACTGATTTTTTGAATATGAAAATAATGTTCCTTATAAAAATATCATAAATTTGCAGACATTTGGTAGCGTTGCTTTTAGGAATAGTATCAAAACCGCGTTTGATTGTACAAAATATCAATTTTTTAGAATCTGTTGAACTCTACTATTACCTTATAGTTTATTTTTGCATTTTTTGTTTTAAATTTTAAGTACATTAAAATATAAGAAAAGAGAGAGAGAAACCATAACACATGGGCTTGTCAAGACTGTCCCGGTCAATAAAACGTAAAATTTGTAATCATCGTAAATATAAAATTCCTCATACAAATAATTAGAATATTAAAAAAATTAACACTAAGAGGTTACATAAGCGTATTGAGCAAGGTTGGCAAAAAGTAATGGCTATTTGACCCTTAGATTAAAAATTATAAAGGTCAAATAGCTAATTAACCATACCCAAAAATCCATGGCTTTTTGCCAACCCTGGTATTGAGACTGCCTCAACCATATAATTATTAGTGATGCACTGATACCAAAATTTGAGGCTGATACCGATACAAGTACTTGCAATTTTTTCATTACAGAGACCGATACTGATACCTCAAAAATCGACCAATACCACTGATACCACCGATACCATGGTATCGGTTCATCACTAATAATTATATAAGCAATATGGAAGTAAAGCTAAATTATAAGCAAATATATTAATTAGTGATGTACGAGTCCAATTTTTTGGGCAGCACAGTCCGAGTTCAGATACTATGCCAGATCTAAGTTAAAAAGTCCATATTGTAAATCCATTTTAGGACTATTTCTGTCATTACTTAGTTATGCTGAGTCAGTTTAAACATCAATAATATTGATTTTTTTTTTGTTATGATTATCAATGATTATAGTTAAAAAATCTATATTATTGTAAATCTATTTGAGTAATTTTTAGATTCCAATAACTTAGTTATTACTTCAGTAATTGTTTAGCTACGCACAGTCAGTCGAAACATTGAGAACATTAAATTTTTTTTTTTTTCATCATTATCAATAATTAAAGATTATTGAAATGTATTTAATACAGCCTAATAAAGCGCAGAACACTTTTTATGTTGGGAGCCTTTTCAAAAGCTTTGCTGATGTCATTTTAATAACCTCGTCAGATAAATGTGAGATATTTCTCAGAAATTAAAAATCCTAAGCTTCCCTAATCTTGAATATATTTATTCAGAATCTATTTAGCCTATTTAAGCTTCAGAGATAGATGTTGTTGATGTGCATCCTGTTTTGATTCTTAGAGCTTTGTTTTGTGTTGTTTGGAGTTTCAAGTCAGTAGTGGATACCAGGTTGGAGGCCTAGAGGTATGTAGGCGAATGTATTGTTTTTATATGATAGATGGTAGTTTATTGTTTGTGAAGTTTGTGCCAGCGGTTCTCCTTAATATCTGCTTCTTATTGCAGACGATAAATTATGTTATCTATATATTTTTGTGAAGGTGATGCATGTCAATTACTCCAAGGATTTTGGGAGTTTAAGGGTATAGCAAATTGTTTAGGGGTAGACATAGTGGGGTTGAATGGTAATTAATACAATTATTGTGTCAGGTTTGTTTCGGCTTTTCTGATGTGTAGTGGCTATGGTGATGTCAACTGCGTAGGTTGTTATGATTGTGTGATGTTTGTGGTTGTGGTAGATCAGCCGTAAATAGGTTGAATAGTGGGGTGATGCTCTGAGTGTACTACTGCTCTGATTTTGTATTGTTTGTTTGTATTTGTGCTGCTCTTTCATCCTGATAAAAAGTTAGAAATCCATTTTTAGTTATGGTGATATTAGATCAAGTTGTGTTTGGCTACTGTATTGAATGCATTGTTGAGTTGATTATTATGATTGTTTCATGGGTTGATTGTGGGTTGAATTCTGCTTATGAGTGAGGTTGTAGTTGAGTGGTTATGTGTGAAACTGTGTTGGAATTTGTGTTTAGAGTTTTTTTGTTTGATGGTTTTTTGTTATTAGTTGCATAGTGTTGATAATATAGGGATGGAGGTTCTGAAAATGTTCGGCCGTAGAATTTAGTATCTTTTCCCAAATATCGAGGCCACTTGAGCAGTTAATATTTTGGGCTAATTGTGTTAAAGCTGTGTTCCTTAGGTGTTGGTGTTTATTTGAGATATTATCTGGGCCAGTTGCAGGTGAGTTAAGATATATTTTTTGGGTCAGTTGTGGTTATTTCTATTATTTGGTCGTGGTTTAGTTTTTTTGAGGGCTTTGATGATTTTCCTGTTTTGAGGGTGTGTGGGTTATACGGATTATGTAATTTTAAAGGCTGAAGTGTGTGTAGTAAGTGTGACTATGAATCTGAAATGAAAGTTTGGATCGGAGGCTGCTGCAAGTACGAATATAATAATTCCGATAACTTGTGTTACTTAGCGTAACTGATCTTCAAGAAATTCCATCATATTACCATGGACATCCTCAGTGACAACTAGGGATGGGCCTGATAGTAAAATTGCTGGATATCTGGTCAAATTTCAAAAATCGGATAACCAGATATCTGGTCTGCAGTTAGGAGCCAGATACTGGATATCCAATTTTGGGAAATTGCTGTGTATCCGGCATATAATATATATATATATATATATATATATATATATATATATATATATATATATATATATATATATATATATATATATATATATATATATATATATATATATTAATTGGTTATTAATGATGCTATCTTGGATCAACAATACTGTTATTAGTAAACACAAAAATTACACCTTTTTTATTACTTACGTGCAGTAAGCTAAATTGATTCAAGAAAGCTTGAACCTCTCCTCTTACAAACTTGTTCAAGATGTTTCTACATGATGGAACTCTACATACTATATGTTAGACCGACTTTACAAAGCAGGCTGTGACTATACTGCAGACCATGATACTTCCAACACTAACATCCTATCAGTGGAGTCTCATTGAAAACATCATTCGTGTCCTGAAACCCTTTGTGAACAAGCAAGCTGTGATCAGAAATTAATCAATTATGTAATTCCTGCAGTAGTTCTGAACAAATATCTTTCAAAAGAATCAAACGTATCAATGATTGTGGCATACAAATATTGAAAGAGAAGCTTTAGAAAGGCCTTTTTACAAAGAAAGTAATAATATAGAAACAGAAAATGTTTCACAATTTCAGCTTTCGATGCAAGATTTAAAAATTGTTTCTGAAAACAGGAAGTATACAATCATATAGTAAACAAACTGATTCGTTTAGAAGATAACCTGAAAGTAATACTTTAAATGAAAATCAAAATCTAAAGCTTTGTGAAGATTCAGAGTTACATGAAGAAATGCACGAGGATATTTGGGAATGCTTGGGAGACAAAGAGCGATCATATTCAGAAGGTAGTAGTAGTAAAGAAATTGAAAAAGAAAGAAAAGTACCTGATAGCTGCTTATCATCTTCCAGAGTCTCTACTTAACTTTTAACACTGATGTCGAAGGGTTATTAAAAAAAATCAATGAAATGTTATCAGCTTAAGAGAGCTGGATGCGGCTGCTGAGTGGAATAAAAGGATGAACTAGATCTTTAAGAAATTAGACAATAGCAATATTAACAATCTCTGCCTTTTCTTAATTTCAATACTCACCACAGCTGATGACCTTTTCAATAAATAATAACCTTTTGTAGGTTTTTTTTTTTTTTTTTTTTTTTTTTTTTTACTGCAATATCTTTTTTAATAAACAAAGAATTCAATGTTTATGCAGAATGATTTATTTAACAAATGAAATGTATTTTAATGGTATTGATGGATTGTAGCAGAAATGAGACACTTACTTTTAATGTATGCAGTGGTTACTTCTCTTTCTTCTTTCTCTTATATACCTAAAGTTTTAAAGTCCAAATGATCCAAAGAGACAAGGACAATTATAAGGTATAAGTTGAAAGTCAAATTATCGCCAGTCACCGCATGACATTCAGTCAAGTCAGTGCTCAGAATGTCTACTGACAGCAATTACTATTATTCTACGAGTCCATCTTTCATATATGAAATTATAGTATTTGTTGTAACAATTTTTAATCTATATTATCGTGTGATTGAACAAATTATTTACATTGTTTTCTGGAGTTATATGCAATACTCTTTTTTAAATGTATTTTGTTGCGCGTGATTTAAAAAGATGATAGATGTTTTTTGTCTTCAGTCCAGTTTGACTTGGATATACATATAGAAAAATACGGATGATAAGAGCCAAAAATTTGTTCCCCGGTTATAGAAATAAATAACCTTTAAATTATGTATTGTTAAAAAGAAAAATGTCATAGAAAAATATTCAAAAAAAAGACTAAAAAAACGTGATTTTTTGTCTTATATATATATTATAATGGTTGGATATCATAATGGGGAATGGGAAAGACCATTTTGCCAAATAATAGCTGTGAAATTTTCATATTGATGGATAAGATTTATATTTTACCAGTTTGTGTTATTTATGAATATAAAAAAAAATGGAAACAAATTTTTTTTGACTATTTAAGCAACTTTAGTTTTTTTATTTTTTTTTTTTTTTTTTTTTTGCGCTGAATCCTCAAGGAAATATGAGTTTGTCTATAAGGTCCTGTGTTTGTTGCTTTCACAATGAAAGTAAAAAAAAATTCAGAAAATTGAAAAAATGCCGATTTTTTAATTTTTGTCCTAATCCTAGGAAATTTTCACACATATATTATTTTTGGGCGGCAAGATCAACAACTACCATTTTATTTAATATCCGGTTATATCACTTATGTGTTCGTTTCTGGAAAATCATTGCGTTGTTGCAAGTTTTCGTATGTTACTGGTAAAAGTGCAAATGTCTGCGTTAGACAACCAAACATTCTTGACATTCATAAATTATATACATAATGAAAAAGTGAATGATCAGAGACAAAATTTGTTACCTTCAATGTTTAGTAAATTCGAATTTCAGGTTATGTATATAAAAAAAATTTTTTTTTTTTTTTTTTTTTTTTTTAAAATTATAAAAATATTCACTATGACGATTATAATTAGAATCTGAAATATTTGATTACAATCGGTTTTTAAATATTAGTTATATAGAGAGCTTATAGTAATAATAATATTCGCATGCTAAGTTGAATTAAAAACTTGCTATTACGGATATAAATTCACAAAAAAACTTAGTCCATAATGTAGTATCTAATATTGATAAGATAAACCGCACTCTCCCTTCTCACACCGCATAATAGACACCTGCATACTTCTGAAAAATAACAACAGTTAAAAATTAAGTAATAGCTACTTTCAATTAGTTTTATAAGACAACTAAAATAAATCATAAGTTTTTTTGTGCCCTTTAAATTTTTATTACACTTGAAAATTTATTTTTGAGGCTTAAATATAATAATTTCGTAAGGTAATTTTTTATACGTTTATCCTACAAAGGTCTAAGAATAAACACTCTTAAATGGGACTGCTTAGGATTAAAAGTATGTTATATAGGTGCATAATATACAACAAAAAATAAAAGCAGAATTTTAATTTTTTTTGTATCTCAAATACTGACACTCCGATCTCATTCAGCGGTTATTCACCCAGGAGGAGAGAGAGTATGATGATAACAGAGATTAAACATAGAAGAGTGAAAGGCATAGCGGAGCAGGCTAGAAAAATATTGTATTCGAGCAGGCAAATAGAGTCTGTGAGGGATTAGATAAAAGTGAGTTGCAAGATATAATGCAAAGAAGAAGATAAAGGGAGACTCATATTGATAGCGAACTAGCATTTTGATCATAATACTTATTATATTTAGATAATTTAAGTTAGATATATGTAATTTATTTCCTTCATAGCGTTTTATTCAGAGTTTAGATAATGACTAGTAGACTAATTTTGAGTACAAAGAGATTAAATAAGATAACTGCAATTACCTTGCGATAAATAAAACATTATAATTTTTAATTTGAAAAATATAAACAAAAATTTCTGTTTTAAAAGCCAAATGGCAAAACCCACCTCTGAGAATCATTTTATTGTCCAATCTTATTCTATTATTTTTAATGAATAAATTACAAAGAAAATAAATGTTCCAGCTCTTATCTTACCTGTTTGTGAAAAATGTTTTCCATTTATATTATAATCTCATCATATATCAATATAAGTAGGTCATATTGCTTTTTTAATGTTTTAATCGTGATAAGTGACCCCAGAGTGAGTTTCTTTTACAATTCTTTCTCAATGAGTCCTTATAATTGAATTGAATGGGCTCAACATGTAGAGCTAAACATATATCGATATATTATTACAAAGCAAATTTTAACATTCCTAAACTTTCAAATTTCCATATAGCACATATGGTATGTCATATTAATATAAAACCAATTAAATTGTCTTAGCAATGCAGAATTCAATGGTATGTTTTCTTCCAAGATTTTTTCATCCTCAGTATGAGAACGTAAAAAGAAACATAATAATGACGGTACCTAACATTTATTATAGTTTTTTTGAAAGCAATTTGAATCATTCATATGTGGGTTCTGTTAACCTTATAATCGGGCCAGTATTAAATTATTTCCTTTGTTGGTCAACTGTGACTATCTTCCATTATCTGTAGAGTTTGAAGCAACGAATGTAACAAGATTAAAATATTTGATATCAAATATGTATTTACAAGATAATAATAAATTGGTCAAGTTTTATAGATATGTTGTGTATAAGATATAGAAAAAGGTAAATTATGAAGCAGGTAGAATGAAATATAACCGAATATTAAGCAAAAAGTAAGCTACACTAAACCTTATAGAACGCTTGATCTTGCCAAAAGCCTGGGTTAGGATGCGCCATGTCTTGTCTCATTCGGTGCCACTAGAAAGATGGTGAAGGGTAAATGGTATCTGACAGAGATTCATCATGCATAGAGTATGGATATGGCTGACGACCAGGCATCAAGTTTTTTTTAAATTGTTATTCGTAGATTTTCAAATTAAAGAGTCAAGCATGCCCGTTTATCGACTATAAATGTCAGCATTATGTTGAATGTTGTGAAATAAGTTTTATTTCTGTACAGTTTAGCTTGGAAATTTTCTCAACGTAGATGTGATGCAAAATGTTTTGGAAATAAGGTCGTGTATTGGACGGATAATCTCGTACCCTGGAGGAGTTACAAAAGAAAATCGTTTTACGTCACCGAAGAATTTTGGTTTCCTGATACATGTTGCTTCTACTGGTCGAAATCTTGAAGCAAGGATTTTGAGACACACGTGTTAAAAATTGAATCGCGGCACTGGACATTGTAAACTAAGGCTTCTGTTGCAAAAGCTGAAGATCCAATTGAAATAATTTTAACTAGAACAGAAAGGGTGAAACTTAAGGTTTCTTTAGAAAGAAATTGCATAAGATCTTCTCTTGTAATGGAAGATGGAAAGGAAACAATTTACAGCTGAAAACTTTTTCAGGGAAGACATATCTTTCTAAAAATGAATGCACACACTCAAATAAATAAGTTACTTTGCAATGGAAGTACAACTTATGGATAAAAATCTGTAGATTAGTAGTAAGAAATACACACACTGACATAAAACATATTGAAAGTAAGAAACAGTTAAAAAGTCATATGGGCCTTTTGAGACTGCCCCAGTCAAGCATTCAATAATTGTATGAAAAAGATAGTTTTGAAATATTGACAACTATTTTATTGGTTTGCTTAAAGAATGTACTTTCAGTTGTCACAGACAATGCAAGCAGAAAATGATCAGTACCATAGAAATAAATATGAGATACTGTAATGATATGGATATATTTCCTTGAACAATACAGTTCTTAGTAGGAGAGTTAATAAAGGCCGATCCTTAGGCATTGCTGCTTAAAAATTTTCCTAAATACTTTATTAAAGATAATAACAACTATGTTTAGTTAGCCACTGCAGTGATGTAATCTATAATACTTTAGACTCTATTCATTAAATTTGAAAAATCTAAATGAGCATGCAATATAATTGGAAGAAATGATCTGAAAAATGAAATTGTCTTTACGACCGAAAGATAACTCTTATATCGATTTAGTTTTACAATGCTCAAAATGATAAAGAAAAGAAAGGATTTCAACATGCTTCATATAATCTCCAAATATCTCGAAGAAACAATTAACTGGGATTGCTTTGCATACAGCAAACTAATTGGAACAACAATTGAATGTAAGGAATTGATGTATTTTGGAAGAATTGGTGAATTATGAATATTTTAAAGAAGGATAAAAGTGGCTTTAGGGGTAAAGAGTAATAGTCGTCGTTTTGTAGTAAATAAGATAATAAAAACAGGGAGAAAAATTGTAGAATTATGTCTTTAGAGAAGATAATGTAACAGCAAGGTTATGAAAATATTATACACAGAGTTAGGGTAATGAAGAACCTCTACTTTTACATAGCATTAAAAGATAGGTTTTGATGCAAACGCTTGGAGGAGCGCAGTGTGTATCCTGATCATATTACTATGCAAGTTAAAGGTAAACATAGTGTGGAAGAACAAAGATGAAATAGTAGTTGAGACACCACAAATTTCAACAGTAGGAAAATAGAAAGTTTATAGTAAAAGAGGAATGTGAGAAAGAAAAAGAAGTGAAGGATTTAAAATATTTGTTAATGGAAACAATCAGTGAAGCTATAAAATGCAAGTTTGTGATGTGAAAGTTTGTGCACAGTAAAATAATTTTTGGAGTGAAGAAATTTTTTGCGGGAACTTACAGAATTTTTTTTGTAAAATTTTACTACATCAGCTGCAATATGAGAGGAAAAAAAGATGGGACATAATAGTTTAATAAAGTTAAAGCTACAAGAAAGGTGATGGGAAAACAGATAGTAAAACTATTTGGAAGAGACAGACATGGATTGAAATAAAGAAAGAGGTCTAACTGGTTAAAGATCTAATTGGAAATGTATTCAGAAAATGCGAAAGTTGAAGTAAAGGAAGGGAAATAAATTTTAGTGATATTACAAAACTAACGAGTGGAGTTAGAAAGGAGGAAAAAGTATGGGGGGAGAAATTAGGAGAGTGGAAAATGGGCATAACTTCAAAAATGAAATCTTAATGCTTGATAAAATGAAAGGAGAGAAAACTTTGGGTTTGGTGGAATGGAATGTTAAAAGTAGAAGAGTTAGGAATAAAACAGAAATGTTGGTGGAATGGTGAGGTACCACAGATTGCAATTCATGTTCAATAACTATTATGTATACGGATAGGGTTGAAGGAAAAGAGGATCTAATACGAGGATACAGGTATTGTTAGCTGTATAGGAAAAATATTGTGACAAGTGTTTTATAAATAATTAAAGTATTAAGAATATAAATTGGGGAAGAACATGTTAATTTAGGAATGTGTGTAGGATGTGGATAGTAATTTTATTCTGAAACACTGGCAAAGATAGATGGTATAATGAAAAGAGAGATCATATTTGTTTTGTCTGGTTTTGTATTTAACACATCCCTTTGTCACATTACTACTGAAGAACATTGGATAGTTACATATAGCAAATGAAATGTGTAAATATATAAAGCTTTTAGAACAGTAAACCATACGTTTATAGATATTAAGTAGGTAGATGAACTGGTTTTTTGAGTCTTACCAGGTCAATTTAATATATAAAGATAGTGAGTTTGGAATAATAGTGTAATTGAAATGAGCTGTTTGTATCCCTATTCAGTGTATTCAAAAGAAACCTGAATGATTGTATATGTAGTTGAATAAATTTTGCCAAGGAAAAGAACTAAAAATTTCCTGTTAAAGGAAGAAATATGCAAAGCTAAAAGAAGGTCGAAGTCAGCATGGTTGGTAAAGTATAGAAGATTATGATTGAATAACACTATTTGAAATAAAGGGTTGAAAGTACTTGATGGGGATTGAGTATGCAAGAGAGAGTATAATCCTAGATTGCTCGGGTGAAAAGTGATGTTAAGTATAGATAAAGTATGAGAATGAAATTATTGGAAGGTAAAAATGAAACTTGTTGAAAATTTTTTCACCAGACCTGAAATGGTCAGAAGAAGAACGCGACACAGCATTAACTCTTCCGGTGTAATAAAAGAGTGAGGTTTTGGAAATGAAAGGCCTAAGAAATTACTCAATGGTAGAGAGAGATAAAAGATAGAAATAAGGATAGAAAGATGTGGGTGGAAGAATCCAGGTCTGGCGAACACATCCTACTTATCTGGACCTATGTAACTGATCATTGTTTCTATATCAAGATGGCATACTTTCCTCTTAATTTTCATATTATGCCCTTTGTCCTGTCCAAAAGCTCTACTATGAAACAATTATTGGTCTCTTGTCACCTGCTGTATACAATAGAGTAAATATATTTGTAAACTTTGATATTCCCCTTGGAGAAATATCCCTTTATACAGAAAAACATTCTAACTCCTTCGCCTCCTCAATAGCTTTACCCTCAACCCAAAATCACCTGTGGCTGCTAGAACGATGCACTCTCTCTAATAACTAAGCTTCTTTTAAATAAAGGGGACCAAACTGTGGACAAATAACGTTCTAATACTGGCTTAACAATAGCTATTATACAGTGTACTTATACTGTAACTTCTTGTAAACAACATTGCGATTTATATGCAGCATCTATTAGCTTTATTTCTAGGCTCAAAACAATGGATTAGCTATTCAATACGTTTAATCACACGCTAAATTTTTTCTTGTCACAACGCGGCAATCCCATATATCGTACTATAACTTTTATTTGAGTAACCTAGGGAAGAACTTACACTTTTTCCTATTAAAATCATTTTGCCAATATCTGCCAACAAGAAGTTTAGTCAAAGATATTGATCTTTATGCATCGTCTATCTAACCTGATGTGGCACTTAGTAATATTGCAATAATAACCTGCATTTAATCCTGGTCTAAATCATTTTAATTGAGGACAATAGTGCTCCACACTGAACCTGTGCACATCTCACTATTCCATGATGATTTCCCATTTATTGTACTCATGTTTTCTATCGCACCACGTCGTTAATCACATGTACACTCCATTTGAAGTAGCAAACGACCATTTTCATAAGCCTTAGTGGGGAATGCCTTATAAAAGCTTTACTAAAGTCTAAATAGCATGATCCTGATTCCTTGTCAAATGCAGTCAGTAATTAGTATCTAACATTCTAAAAGTTGCGACATGAATGATCCCTTTCTGAAACTGCTGGGAGTCATACAATACTTTGTTATCTTCTAAATATTCTCTATATGACCTTTCAGTAACTTTTCCAGAACCTTACAACCAAGATGTAGCTAACTGCCTATAATTTCCCAATTCTTCCTTACTACTTTCCTATAATAGGACAGCATATCTGTTTCCGCATCTGGTTACCTCGACAATGTTATATGAAGATCGATTAAAAATCAAATAGAGTGTCCTTGCAATGTGATACTACCTCTCGATTCGAATTCTATGTACCATAATATCCCATTCAGCGCTGCAACGTACCTGGATCAAGTAATGTGCAATAACTTAATTATCTTACAGTCATCAAAATTCTGTAAGTCTATTTTTACACATGCATACAAGACTATTTAAGTCACAAACTTGATGAGTCTGTCCTTCTGTAAACACGTGAAGCAAAATAAGCATTGAAAATAGTTAGATTTTTGGGTTTACATTCAACTAATTTCAAATCAGATTATACTTCGGACCAATTGGTCTATTCTTATCTTTTAAATATTATAAAAAGTGTGAAAAATCTTCGGTTCTTATATATTTACCTTGCTAAAGTATTTTCTGCTCTCGTCTTTGTTCCGATTGAATGTTAAGTTTCATCTATTTTTTCTCTATAAAGTTTCTAAATCACTTCCCTATTACTACCCTTATATTTAAAACTTTATGTCCTTTCATTATTTTATCTCTTATCTTTTCTATTCCCGAACATTTTCTTCGCACCCAATGTTGATCTTTAAATACGACGATATTCATTAAAGATTTCTAAAATGTTCCGAATGGTAAAACAGTTTTGGTTCTTAATACTCTTATCTGTTCAGTAATTATAACTAAGCATTGTTCTCCGTAATTGGTTTCAAATACCATTTGGAAATCTAAGACCTTCCTATTTAATCTGCAATTGGACAATATCAAATTCATAATAATATAATATAGTTAGTATAGCTGCGTTTGCGAAGTGGTTATCCCTCTACCACATACTTCATCGGTTAGTGTAATATTAATCTAATAGTGCATCGTATCTTGTGGTCATGGACAATCTGGCTCAAAAAATATCTAGTATAATCAGATTTATAAATACTGACTATATGTCCGATATTAGACAAGGATCCATCAATTGCAGGAAATTAAATCAACCCATTAGACTATAGACGTTTTCTTTACTGTGCATGCTGTCTCAATCTCTTTACAATGCTTCTGAGTCAATTCTGACTGCGCCAAGGTCTATAATATGCCCTATCATATTATGATTTATTGAATAGAGGATATACCCATACCGATTCAATATCATTGAAGTTTAAAGTCAGTCATAACAGATTGAAATTGCTTTAATATATTAAGTGCCACATCTCCCACACCTTCTTCTCTACGCTGGTAAAATATAGTGAATAATCGCGTCTTTCATATCTGAACGAGTCTCCATATTATTTTCATTAACCATGCTCAGTTTATCGCAATATATGTAGATCTCTCATTTATGGCATAATATCAGCTCATTTTTATTATTAAGGCAAGCATTGCATACCATCATAACATAAGATAATTTCCTTTAACTATCAAGCAGTGAGTTATCTTTCCAGAATGGGCTTCTGGCTCAGAATGGGATAAATCTTAACATTAAGACTAGTATATAAAGTACTAACATCCCAAACTGACAGTTTGAATTCTAAGAACGTCCGTTTATATGGGGTCATTTTGAAACTTGTGATTATGAAATTTGTCAGAATCAAATTTATGGAAAGATAATATCTGTCAATCTAGCCTAAAAGGTTTTATGTAAAAACACCTAACCTAAACCGAGTTGTAGGGGGGGGGGGGTTCAAAATAATCCATACATCAAGTTAATGAATAATATATAATGATTTTATTAAAGGTTGAACAGGATTAATATTTTATAATGGAATGAAATAATCTATTAAAACATTGTTAAACTTTATGTAGATTACTGATTTAAAGAAAAATTTAACCTTCATTAAATTGTAGAACATTTGAAATGTCATTACTAAATAAATTAGCGAAAGACAGTTTGACAGATGAACACTATGGATGATTCAGTTTCGATAGCTCGTGCAGATCCTAGGTATAAACTTCTTTGAAATTCAAATGATTCTGGCTTTTGTAGGAGAAAACTTAAAACACATTAAGATCCAAATTAGCAAGAATTGCATTTGACATACAATAAGAATAATATAAAAGAAACCCTGATATAATACTCAAATAATTGCATAAACTTTCATCTAAATATTGCGACAATACTTTTTAATTTATCTAATTGACACCAGCACAATCGTAGTATGTCATTTCCTACTTTTCTTCATTCGAGATCTTATAATTTTAAAGATTTGGGACTCTATTGTCTGTACAAGTCATTTAAATCTGAATGTTGAACTCGACTTGAACTAGATTCCATACTGTAATTTATATTATTATCGATAGTGAATATATGGTTAGGAATCATCGGTTCTAAGGAAATGAGTCAAAATTTTAGATTCTGTTGTTCGATTGAGAATCATTACAAATTTTTAATTGTTACGAGGTTTAAATGGTTTCATATTATATTGAGAAAGATTTGAAGTTATTTATTCCTACAATTACAGATAGCAACTTAAGTTACATTCAAGTAGTAATAAGTAATCTGTATAATAGTCATGTTTCTAGAAGTTATCCCAAATATATTTTTCCTTAATATTCATTTTTTTTTTTATTATATTATAATATTTCAGTTATTATGTTCAGTATAGTGTTTTGTTTATTGTATTATAGATAAGTTAAAATTACCGATATCAATCGGAATTGATGTTTGAAATGAAAGGACCGAGTACTATGAAATTCATATTTTTTTTTTCTCTGTGTTATAACAATCTATTTTTTTTTTAAAAAATATTGATAAAAATGCTGAGGGTAACATAGTACACTAATTAATTAATAAGCGTCTTAAAAAAGAAGTACTAATCTTTACAATGATATATTTTGCTTGTGAAACATTACACGTTGGAGTCGGAGTCCTGACGAGAGTATGAAATAGTGAGATGAGTTTGATTCATGGATCTCAATCAACTACTACGTTTAGTTAACAATTACTATGATCTTACTAGGGTTATTATATGAGAAGAGCTAGTGGAACAAAAATGTGAAAAAACTCAGCCGATTTTACTAATTAAAAAGCACCATTATAATGGGGATATGAATCAAAGCAATGTAA
>JABUQX010017408.1:0-32928 GCA_015478945.1 Trachelipus rathkii | reverse complement strand
AAACTTTTTCTGAATTAACAGTGATCAATGATGCGATAAAAAATTATAAGTCGACGTTTCGGGAAGTGCACGATTCCCATCATCAGGACGGCAGAGTTTTTTAGTTTTTTGTTTTTTATTAAGTTAACAAAATTAAAATATCTATCAAAATAAACAATTCATCTGAAACAAGGAAATGATATCAATTAAATACAATGTATTAAGTTATGAAAGTTGCAGTTGATAAGGACCACTATCACTGTTGAGAGAAGGTTGAGACTGGCAATATGGAGATGGATCCAGATTTTAAATCATAGAATTGGTTTGGTTTGAGTTAGTATATGATGGAAATATTTGTTTATTTATAGGGTATTGTTTATTGTGGCTATGATTTTTCTATACTAAGAATGCGGGAGGGTGGGTGAAGTGAACCGTTTTAAGCCGAGCGGCCTTTTCTATGCTCGTCCATCCTGACGGTGAGTTGGCGTTGGGTACTGCCAATATAGGTGTCTTGACAGTCACCACATGAATATTTATAAACGACGGACGAACGCAGAGGAGCAGGCAGGGAATCTTTATGGTTTACAATTGAACCTATTAACAGTTGGGTGTAAAAAGAAAAATTAGTTTTGAGGTGAGGGGTAAAAGTGGATAAAAGTTCAGCAACGATAAGTCTGCAGATTCACGGCTCCACATTATTACCGTGCTCTGCTCCGATATCTTTTATAAATCTAAGCCCTCATGAATCTGTCGACAGCTTTTTTTCGTTTAGGAGCTACGGCTATATCCAAATTTATGGGCTCAACACCGCCTTTGAATGAAACCGTAGCTGCTTGAAACCTCTGCTAACGCCTGAAGGACATTTACTACAATGTCAGAAGGGGACCAAGTCTTTTGAAAAGAAATCATCGTACATATCTTTCAATATATAGTATATATATATTATAATTATATATATATATATATATATATTATTAATATATATATTATATATATATATATATAGTATAATGCTATTATATATATATGATATATAATATATGATAAAGTATATTATAGATATATATAATATATATATATATATAATTATGTATATATACTATATATATATAATATATATATATATATAATATAATATATATCATTATATATATATATATATATAAAATAATAATAATTATAATATAATAATATAATACTAATAAATAATAATAATAATAATAATGAATAGATAATAATAATATAATAATAATTATGATAATGATAATATAATAATAATGAATAAACTAATAATAATTAATAAATCATAATAATCATAATAATAATAATAATAATGAATGAATAAATAATAATATAATAATAATAATAATAATAAGTATAAATGGCGAAAAAAGGAGATAACTTCAATCTTATTTATCTTAGTTCTTTCAGTTTTGTGATATCTAAAATTCACTGCTCCAGATATAGCTTTTCTTTTCCAAGTGTTGCTATTGTCGGTCCTCGTGGGTTAAAGCGATCGTAAACGAACCGCGATAGAACTCAGGGTCGAATTTGTCCGATATATATTGATACTATATGTAACTTATATATATATATATTATATATATATATATAATTATATATATATTTAATATATTTATTATATATATATAATATATATATATATATATATATATATATATAGTTATATCATATATATAGTATTATATATTATACATATTTATATATATATTATATATTATATAGTATAGTATATATATTAATATATATTTATATATATATATATATATCTAAAATATATATATATATATATATATAATATATATATATAACTATATATATTATATAATATACAGGTGTCATGCATGCGTCAAGCTCGGTATTCGCAAGGACCGGCTGTAAGTGCAGCTCAGTTTAAGAAAATGAGACTCCGTCTCGTTTCTGCCCTTGGAAACCGTCTTCGTCATTGAGCGCAAGCTCCTCCGGAGTTGGAGCCTTGATCCAAGTTCAGCAGGTGCTGGACATGACTTGGTCGAGTCGGCGATACAGTCGAAACTCATGCCGCCAACTTGGAAACAGGTTCCTCGACCTAAGAGTAACCTTAATTTGAGGCCGTCAAAGCGCCATAGAACGCCAGTCTTGCTAGAAGCAATTAAAATTATTAGAAAAGTGCAAAAAAACATTCGTCTAGTGCCGAATGTTTGTTGGCTGCTGAAAGTGCCCCTATAATATTATACTATATATGTTATTATATCATTATATATTATATTATATATATATAAGATATTATATAATATATATATATATATTAGTATATATAATTATATATATATTTATTATATATAGTATATATATCTATTATAGATATATATATATATATATATATATGTATAAAGATTAGATGAATGTGAGTAGTCAATGGATCCATTCCGCATACCGGAGAACGATGTGCCGCCGCAGATCATCCCAGCCAAGAACCTACCTGAGGCTTTTTTTTTGCACCGTAATTTTTGGCACCTTCGAAGAAGGGGTGCCAGGCCGGATGCGTGAGCATCCGTCGTAGCGGTGTCAACCCCGCTAATTTTGCCCCCCAATTTTTTGAGCATCGCCCCTTTATTGTGAATATTTGACCTTTTTTATTCTACGGTCCATTTTTGAGAATCCTAAATTTTTGAGGAAACCCATCTTTTTTTTTTTTTTTTTTTTTCCAAGCAATACGTTAGTTAGGTTAATTATGTAGGTCACTACCATTTTATTTAGTTCATGTTCTTTTCATGGGCCTTTTAAACAACGCTTGTTTGGTTTTTCATTGGCGTCCCCGGCATTTTGGTTTATAAAGCGTCTTGTTAATCCTTTCGTCATGATTTTCATCGTCGGTTTTCGTCGGGATGGAATGCGCAAAGTTCATCCCGTCTTCGGCATCCGTCGCGTTTTTTTTTTTTTTTTTTTTAACAAATTCCGCGAGTCGTGCTCGTACAAAGACCAGGCGACAAAGAACCGTAAGTAGATAAAGGCCAATAGCTTAAGGTGTACTTTTTCATACGTTTGTAATTATTTGTGATTTTAACTGAACAACGATAGTAAAGCAAGTTTATATTTTTCCGAAACCACCAATTTTAAAGACTTTTAACTAAAAATATTTTTTTGATTCTCCAGAGAACCATACTATATTTTCAAATTCATCTTTCATATATATTATATATATATATATAAGCTAATATATATATACGTATATCATTATATATATATATTATATTATATATATATATATACTATATATTCTATATATATATATAATTATATATATTCATATATTATATATATTATCATAATACTCTCTTTCATGTCAAAGGGGAATATTTGGGTTTTTTAACAATATTCGTAAGGAATATTGTTTATCAGCTGGCCAGGCATACATGTAACTATATTCTTTAGCAGCTCCGATTAGGAACTGTCCTTGCTCAGCCAAAGGTGGCAGAAGGATTCTAAATATACAAGCATTCAAGTTTTTTCAAAATCTCCATGCCCTTATTAATCTTTATTAACTAGTTCATAATTAACATAATAACATCCTGTTATGGAGGCAACAGTTTTCAAATTTAATATAAAATATTTAACATATTTTTATTTAAAATAAAAATAAAAATATTTATTAATATTTATTTAGTAAAATAATAACTATTTTTCTCCGAGGGGCGAACTATATACATTTTCATTTATTAAACTAGTCCAATTTGATTTATTCATACTGTATATATATATATACTTAGTATATATATATAATATATATATATATATATTATATTATATATATATATATATATATATATATATATTATATATATATAATATATATATATTATATATATACTAGATATATATATAGTATAATATATATATAATATATATAAATGCTATTCTGGCATCCTCTCTGAACACGCATTCCTCTCTCGAAGAGTTTTTATATTTTTCGTTATAATGTTTCGGTACAGGATCTTGTAACTATAGGAGTTAATTCATAATATACAATTTAAACTTGTAAATAAAAGCATTTATAAATTACAATATTTTTTTCTAATTCCTCTCTTTTCCTGTTATTTGGTGTATCTAAACCGATTTCGAAGACAAACGTGGAATCATTATTTTTATCTCGTTTGTGTAGGATTATTAGCACTGGGTGTGCGTATGAAAAACAAAATCTAAAATACAAAAACTGATTTTCAACGTGACGTTACAGCAACAATAACAGGCATAATAGATTAAGAGTTTTTAGTAAAAAATGTCAAATCTTCAAAGAAATATCCGGCTGGAATATTATTACCGGAATTAAGCAAGAGAAGTTTGTCGGGTGGTAAGCTTTATATAATATATATATATATATATATATAGTATATATTATAAGTATATGATATATATATATACTATATATAATATATATATATTATATAGTATATTAATATTATATATATATATACATTGTGTAAGGGTGTATCATTAGTTGTTCTAATGAGTATTAGATGAAGTGCGAGTGATGCCAATGAGTGCCAAGTTGAGTGCATGATTTGCAAGTGAGTGCACATAGTGCGCGCAAGTGAGTGCACTAGTGCCAACTGAGTGCCACTTTTTGTCAGCCTTTTCGTAGCCTCCTTTGAGCTAGAATAGCCCTACATATAGGGTGTTCTACCGCTATGTTATAAAAGTTGTATCGAGGAATCGACTTGGTGTAATATTACAAGTTGCTAGGAGATCTCCTAGTATGAGTGCATTTTTCCTGCAACTTCTAGCATGAGCAGATAACCACACACACAACACACCAGAATGCACACAGCAACACACACAGCTAGTAGGTCTTACAAACTCGCCCATGGACACTACGCCTAACATATAAGTCACTGTGCACTTACACTTCACACACACACACAACACAACACAACACAAACACCCATACAAACAGCAACACACACAAACACAACTATGTCACTGTAAATACAAACAATTACACTAATAACTTATAAATCATAGACAGCTTAACACTATGCACTTATACACCCTCATAGACACTATCACTTAACTCCCCGTGCATTTCACTTTACACTGATCACAGGGAGATCATCCACAGATATTTTTGATGTCTTCACTTTTGCATGTTCTATAATGATGGTTCATCTTTGGTGACTCAGATTTAATTGATGTTCAGGCTTGATAGGCTCTTCAACTACGTTTACTGCTTTAAACTCATATATTTATTAAACATTATTTTTCTTTTATATTTTTACTTAATAAGTTTTAAAAATTTTATAAATTAAAAAGTTTATGTAAAATATAAGAAAATAATGTTAATAAATAGTATGAGTTATAGCGTAACGGGTTGAGAGCCTCGAAGAGCTGAACGCATCATAAGTTGAGTCACAAGATGCAAACCATCATTATAGGAGAAACACATCAAAGTTGACGCACATCAAAATATCGTGGGTAGGATGTGAGAGTTGAAGTGAAAGGACTGTGGTGAGTGTAAGTGTAAGTGAGTCTTATGGTTTGGTGTATACAGGCCGATAGTGTAGTGTCTATGGCATGTATAAGTGTCATAGTGCCTATGGTGTGGTGATATATGTGACATAAAAGGTCATGGAGGGAGAGGTGGGTGGGGTTGATGGGTTGCTGTGTGTGCTGTGTGGTGTGTGTGCTGTGTGTGTAAAGTGCAAGTGACATGAGGTTAGCGTAAGTGTCATGGGCGGAGTCGTAAAGTGAGTATACGCTGTGTGTGGTGTTGTGTGTTGGTGCAATCTGGGTAGTGTGTGGTGGGTGTGTGTGTAATCTGTCAGCTAGATGCAGTGCTGAGAAAAATGCTAACTCATACTAGGACGCATCTAGCAACTTGTAATATACACCAATCGATTCCTCATCCCTTATAACCTAGGGGTAGAGCGACGTCGTCATAGTTAGGCTATTTAGGCTCAAAGGAGGCTAGAAAAGGCTTGGAAAAAAGTGCACGTCTAGTTGGCACTGATGTGGCACTACTTGGCACTATGTGGCATCCACTTGGCACTCATTGCGGACTTAACTTGGCAACTCATTGCACTCGCTCGGCGACTCATCTAAAATACTGTCGATAGGAACACGTAACTAAGACACCCTTACACAGTATAGGTATAGTAATGCATAGTATACGACTTATATATCATATATATATATATAGTATAATTCTATATATATATACTATATGATATATTATATATATATAATATATATAGATTATATATATTATATATAATATTATATTTAAAAGTACCTATGAACAAACTTCTCTTGCTTAATGTCGTAATAATATTCAAAGTGTGATCTTGGAAGGCTTTTACGCACCAGACATCGTAGTTTTTTACTAAAAAGCTCTGAATGCTATAAGTTTGTGCCTGTTAGTTCTGATTAACGTCACGGGTTCAAAATCCAGTTTTTGTAATGTTGAGATTTTGTTCTATTCATACGCAAACCCAGTGTATAATCCTACCGACAGACGAGATAAAAATAAATGATTCCACGTTTGTCTTCGAAATCGGTTTAGATGCATTAGAGAAGTCATAATATCAAGTATTTACAAAGTACAAATATTTTACACTTATAATTTTATATTTACAACTGAAAAAGAATTTTATGAATTTAACTCCTATAGTAAAAATATCCTGTCGAAATATCTTAAAATCGAAAAATATAAAAACTCTTCGAGAGAGGAAGGCGTGTTCAGGATTTCAGGATGGAATGCCAGATTAGCATTTACTATATATATATATAATATATATATATAGTATATATTACTATATATAATATATCATATAGATTATATATATATATATATATATTATACTATATATATATATATATATAGATGTATGATATTTATATATTTTATGTATTGTATATATAAACACTTTCAGTGAGTGAGAAAAGATGGGAATCGAAGTTTAATAATAATTATAATTGAGTTAGCGCTCGGAGAAAATATTTAGTTATATTCTGGATAAATAGTTAAATAAATATTTTTATTTGAATTTATTTGACAATATTAAATTATTTTATTATAAATCTGGGTGAAGTATGTATTATAACTTCAGGCTATGTTAATTATGGAAAAGTTATTTGGGGATTAATACAGGGCTGGAGATTGTTGAAACAAAAACTTGAATGTCTTTGGGTTATTTCAGAATCCTTGCACTTTTGGTGAGGAGAAGATTCATAATTCAGGAGCGCTGTAAAGAATATAGTTACATTTGTAGTGTCCTGGCCAGGCTTTGATGAAACAATAGTTCCTTTACATATTTAAAAGAACCCAAGATATATTCTTTTAGCAGTAAAGCGTAATTATGATAGAGGATATACCTATATATATAGTATATGTATAGTATATATAATATATATATATTTATATATTATATGTATATATATATATATAAAAGTTATACTATATATAATATATAAATATATATAGTATATATTATAGTGAAGATGATTTCTGAAAATATAGTATGGTTCTCGGAGAATCAATAAAATATTTGTTAAAAGTCTTTAAAAACGAAGTGTTTTCGTAAAATATATTACTTGCCTTGAACTCTCGTTGTATTCAAGTGTATAAATAATAATAATTACAACGTATGAAGTGACACCTTAGCTATTGGCGCTTTCTACTTAGGGTTAATATAATGTGCGTGTTCTTTGCTACGACATGCGAACGACTCTCGGCGAATTTTGTACGTAAAAAAAAAAAAAGAGCGCGATAAGTATGGCGAAGACGATGAATTGCGATCACCAGACGAAAACGACGATTTGAAAAATTATGACGAAGATTGCAAGACGCTTTGATAAAAACAAAATGGCGGACGCAATGAAAAAAAACCATTAAAAAAAAGGCCATGAAAGAACATGAACAAATAGAACTACAAGCAAACTTATTGTTTCAACGCCAGAAAAGATCTGGAAAAAAAAAAAAAAAAAAAGAGGGTTCTCAAAAATTACGGTTCTAACAAAAAATGCGTGAAATACAAAAGGGATAAGAAAATATTGTCCAAGAAGAGGGGGTGTTTCTCTGGAAAATTAGGAGGATGGAGAGTCTAGAGACAAGGCGTGAAATGCATCGACTGTACATCATATGGTCTCGCGGACGAGACTGTCAGACAAGAGTCGTAAAAACACGGTACGCCCCCTTCTTGAAGGGGTCCAACAAATACGGTGCAAAAAGCCTGCAGGTAGGTTTCCTGGCTGGGCAGCTCTGCGGGGGCCCAGGACACCGAGCGGAATGGGATCCATACTACTCACATTTCTCATATACTCTATATAATTATATATATATTATATATAATATATTCATGAATAATGATAAGTATATATATAATATTAAATATATATATATGTATAGTATATATATATAATATAATATAGTATAAGATGGTAAGGATATATATATATATAAGTGTGATATATATATATATAATAATATAATAAGATAATAATAATGATAGGTGGTGCGCAGGGGATAGGACAGCGTCCAAAAATAACATTCCGTGACATGGATCAGCAGTGCAGAGAGCCGAACTGCTCTATCTATGGTTTAGCACACGTGCGTCTACTACTGATAGTTTACAATTTGACATGTTCGGGTAGCACTACTGGGGTTTGATGCGCGTTAGTGAAGGCGGTCAAATTTAAGGAGCTTTCCGTTAGAGGGTCGAGGAAACGCTGGTGTTCCAGGTCGTGGCGATTGAGTTTTCCCGATATCCCGATCTGACGAAGGTCTATGTCAGCAGCTGCACTTGGTCAAGGCTCCAGACTCCGAGGAGCTTGGGCTGCAATAGACGGAGACGCAGTTTCCAAGGCGAGAAGAGCTTGCAAGACGGAGAAGGAGCTAGTTAAGACTTGAGACTGATGCACTACACGCGTGACCTATGCAATACGGAGCTCGCTACGCGAGCAATGAACAGTGTAACAGCCTGGGGTGTATATCTGCTAGTATATAGTACTATTACTAGTAGTAATATATTTATAGTATATAATAATATAATTAATGGTAATTTATATCACGTTTACTTAGATATATATCTATATTAATAATATTAGGCTAATAAGTGATACTAATAGTATCATATAAATAGTATATATATACGTAATTATGGTATGTATGTCGGTATTTATGTATCTATTAAAATTACAAATTTTAGCATCCAGTATACAATAGTCAAATTTTATTATATATGTTTATTATTATATATTTTATATATAGTATAGTTATATATATTATATATATAATCATATATATATATATATTATATCATATATATAGATATCCGGACACAATTCGACCATTTGGACTTACGTTTATCGAGGTTGTCTTACGATTCCTTTAACCCACAGGACAAATCAGAAGCACCTTTGAAGGAAAAGCTTATATCTGCGTGAATTGGTTAGATATCACAAAACTGATTAACGAACTAAGATATTAGCATTAAAACATATCCATCATAAAAACCAATAATAATTTTTTTGTTAGTTTTAAAATTATCCTTACGTTTATTAATTATTATTATTATCATTATTATTATTTATTAAATTATTATTATTATTATTATTATTATTAATTAATTATTATTATTATTATCATTATCATTATCTATTATTTATTATTCATTATGATATCTAATTATTATATTAATTATTATTATTTATTATTATATAGTTATATTATTATTCAATTATTATTATTATGTATTATTTATTGTTAACATTTATATAGATATTATAAGTATATATATATATAGTATATAATATATATATGATATAATATATATATATTATTAATATATAATATATAATTATATATATAGGTATATATATATATATATATTATATATAATATATACCGGTATTTTGCTTATATAGTATAATATTCTATATATTATATATATATATATATAGTATACTCAGTAGTATATATAAGTAGTTAGTAGTGATATATAGTCTAGTATAGTATAATAATATATATTCATTAAAAACTAGTAATTACCTGGGGGGGTTAAAATATAAATTTTACCAGATTCTTTCAATACATTGGCTCCCTTCTAATTGAGGCTAAGTAAATCGTCTCAGCCGTAGCAGAGTTTCAAGCAGCTTACGTTACATTGTCAAGGGGTGGTTGAGCCCATAATTTGGATATAAGCCGTAGCTACAATGCGAAAAATAGAGCTGTCGATCAGGATTACGAGATGACGGGCTTAGATTTATAAAGGAGTTTCGAAGCCAGAGCCGGATAATAACTGTGGATGCCGTGATCGTGAGACGTTATCCGGATGCTTAACTTATGTAATCCAACTGTTAGCCTCAGCCTACAGAACATTATTTCTTTTTACACCCAAACTGTTCATCAGGTTCGGATACTAATCCGATAAATGATTTCCTGCCTGCTCTCTCGTTCGTTCGTCGTTTAATAAAGTATTCTGTGAATGACTGTTAAGAAACTACGTGTTGCAGTACCAAAGCCAATCACGTCAGGATGCGACAAGCATAGAAGCCTCGCTCGGCTGATAAACGGGTTCACTTTTCACCAACCTCCACGCACTATATTGAGAAATCATACCACAATTAAATCACTATAAATAACAATATTTCACTAATACTCAAACTCAAACCAACCATTCCTTGATTTATAAACATTTCTGGAATCCAAGGGTTAATCAAGTAATCTCTGATACAGTGATGTAGTGTCTATGCAACTTGCAACTTCATTAATTTAAAACATTGTATTTAAATGTTATCATTTCCTTGTTTCAGATGAATTGTTTATATTGATATCTTTTTTTATTTTGGCAAAATTTTTAATGAAAAACAAACTCTGCGCTCTGATATGGGAATAGTACACTTCCTGAAACGTCGACTTATAATTTTTTTATCGCATCATTGATCATTGTTATTTTGAATAAAAGTTTCATCCCTGTATTTGCTTGCCTGCTTGCTGTTTTAGTTTTAAGGATTTAATAAAGAGAACATTTTAAGAAAAGTTTTAATTGCATCAAATAACAATTATGTTTAAAGCATTGGTTTTATTATTTATCGATAAAAACAATTTTAAGAAAAAGCAATATTATATATATAATATATTATATCGGATCATGTAGTTGAGTCTAGGTTTTCAGATTGATTTTCGCAATTTGACAGTGTATTGTATCAACGTAAAATAGAAGGGTATCCGAGTCTTATTGCCGATTTGGATTAGTAATTATGGCGAATATGAACGAGGAGGGTGAGGGGGTAGAGAGGCTAAAGGCACAAATGAAATAGCATATGTTGCAGACGTAGGTTATATATAATATAATATATATATATATAGGTATATATATAATAATATATATTATATATATATATATCTATATATTAATTATATCATATATATATATATACTATATATATATATATATATTTATATATATATTTATATATATATATATAATATATTATATATTATATATATATATTATATATATATATATATATATATATATATAGTATATATATATATTATATAATATATTTATATATAATAATACTATATATATATATTTATATAATGTATATATATATTATATATATATATATATAATATATATTCCTATATATACCTGCTCTCAAAAAAATAAATATATATTAAAATGTTTTTAATAAGCAAAATCTAAAAGGCATAATGTTTTTCAAATTTATTTATTTTTATTTATTTATTTGAATAAAAAACGAAAATAAAATAAAAAACAAAAATGGAAACATATAAGGAAACATTATATACAATATTACAAAAAAAAAAACACACACACACACAGGGGGGGGCACTTCCCCAGAACAAATCTTAAATTCTATTGCAGAACAAATCTTTTCATAGAAAGATACCAATGTCCAAGTATAAGTTAAACTGGTCTTCCTGGAATGCGTCCAATCTAAGCAAATACAATTGACGCTTATTTAAACAATGCAAATGCGCAATGACCAATGATGTTTTTCTTTATATATATACGTTAAGGTAATATATATATACTATATATACTATATACTATATATAAATATTATATATTAATATACTATATATATATATATATATATATCTATATATATATATATATATATCAGAATATAATATAATATATTAATTAATATATATATATATCATACTAATATTATAAAGAACGAATGCCAAAAAAGAAGAGAAGAAGAAGAAGAGCATTAATAGCAATAATAGCAATAATAATGAGAGAGGAGATTGCTGTTTGTCCTTATTAAAAGTTAAATGAAGTTTGAAGAAGGAATTTGCGATTCTTTGGACGCACAAAAATTGGACACCTTCCTTTTCAATGTTCAACAAAGTCTGGAATTCTTTTTTCCTTCTTCTTTTTAAAATGATGAACATTTCTTTAATACAGATAAGATCTTTTGTCAATATTTTCAGTGTGAAAGATTATGAATATTTGTATTCATTTATTATTTCTCGAGGAAAGTAATTTTGAAACTTTGATGTTTGTAAATATATATATAAGTATAATTATATATATATATATAATATATATATATATACTGATATATATATTAATATGATAAGTATATATATATATATATATATATAGATATATATAAATATATATATGTGTGTGTGTGTGTGTGTGTGTGGTGTGTGTGTGTGTGTGTGTGTGTGTGTGGCTTAAAAGGGGGGGTTTAAATTTAAGAGTAGAAAAGAGTTAGGTGATGGTGGAGGGTGAGGAGAGTCTGTCTGCATTGTAAAATCATGTTGGATGATGAGCAATTGGAACAAGTATTCGAGTTTAAATATTTAAACCATATGCTGGATGAAATGGGAACGGATGGTACAGAGTGTAGTAGGAAATTTCTGTGCTAGGAAGGTGACTGGTGCAATTAAATCTTTGGTGTAATGAAAAGGGACTAAGTCTTGAGTACGCTAGGGTTCTGCATGAGGGTATGTTGTTACCTCTGCTAATGTATAGTAGTAACACTAAGGTGTGGAATAAGAAGTATAATTCTAAGGTGAACTCTGTTCAGATGGATAGTCTTAGGGGCGTGTTAGGTGTTAGAAGAGTTGATAAAATGAGGGTCAAACGTGTTAGAGAGTTGTGTAGTGTGAAGAAAGGCGTGAATGGGAGAATAAATGAGAGTGTATTAAGGTGGTTTGGGAGACCGAAGAAAGAGAGAATTGAGTCATTAAAGGAGTATTTGAAGAAAAGGAATGTAAGTTTGGCAGAGGCAAGAAGAAAGGTACATAATAGGAATGAATGACGGGATTTTGTGAGGGGGCATGGTTATGTGCCTGGCCCAGGAGGTGAACCCCTTACATTAACGGGACACCATAGTTTGGGTCTGCCGCTGTGTTGTGAAAACCTTGGGATGATTTTTGACTGGGATGGGCTCGCACTTAAGCTAGTGTATGAGGGGAGGGTATGGGGGACTTTCCTTTAGACTTAAGTCATGTTCTTCTACGCAAATATTAAGTTTCCGGTGTATGTTGCGCACCACATCCTCAATCTGAGTAAGATGAAGATGTAGAAAGAAAGGAATATATATATATATATATATATATATATATATATATATATATATATACATATATGCTATAATATATATATATAGATTATTATATATAATACGTATATATATATATATATGTGTTGTGTGTGTGTGTGTGTGTGTGTGTCGGTGTATGTGTGGGTGTTTGTATGCGTGTGTACAAACGCAGATGAAAAATTTAACAATATATTCATGGACTAACCACAACATTGTTCCATTCTGTAGAAATTAAAAGGTTATTCGATGTAGGTAGGATGTTCAGTGGAAGCTCCTCTTCTGCGGCGTAAATGCCTTACATTTTTTTTCGGATGTTATCTATGCTTATTTTAAAAACTCTTCAGATATCCCTTCAGATTTAAGATTAGGTGGAAGGAAGGGACAGTTAGTGTGACAAGACTATGAAATATTGTTCCTGTTGAAGTGGTAAAGTATTATATTGCTATGTTGCGTGAGTATAAATTGCTTATTCCGTGTGGTCTTTAGGCTTTATCTTGCTGAATCAAAGCGCTATTTCTTTGCCTCAAAGAAATCCTAAGAAGATGTTCGTCTAAGAAAATATTCAGCATTGAATTATATCGTTCTCAGATTATTATTTCATAGACACCGTTCTCATATTCTGAAAAGACGCGATATTAACATGAATATCACCACATACCAAATTGTGCCTTTCAACATTTCTACCACTACCACTACCAATACTACTGTTCGGTACACTATTTGCAACCACCAACTACTACTAATACTATTAGACTACTGTACTGATCCACTACTCTACTATCTACCATACTCACTGTTAATGTTAGCAACAACAACACACAACAACAACAACAACAAAACAACAACAACAACATACAACAACAACAACAACACAACAACAAACAACTAAACAGTTACTATTCATACACTCGACACGAACAGAACAAACAGACAACAGTACACAACTGATCATAAGCAACATTTACCAAACAACAGACAACTAATACAACAGCACACACTAGAGAAACGATGATAAATAGATAAAATGATACTATATAATAATAATACAGATCAATTTAATCAGTAAGTATATTATAATAATTAATTTAATAATATATTGATGGAATAATAAGAGTAGATTGTAATGATAATTGTAAACTACGATAGTTAATAATAACTCTAATGACGGAAATCATGATTTTAGAGTCAATGGTAATTACAACTAATACACATCGATATTCATTATCTGATGGTCATTTTATTTCTCATATCTACACTGACTTTTCTGAGTCTTTTCATAATCTTCTTAAATTCATATATCCACCTAATTTCATTTAAAAAAGTAAGTAAAATCTCTATAATATCGTTAGAAGATGTTAATGACATTTAAAATGATTACTGTTAATGCACTGTTAATATATTTTCTTAGCTGACTTCTAATTTTTAAAATAGCTCATATATATTTACTATAAAAATAATAGATATTTGCGACCAATACATAAGATAAAAATTTAATTTCAATCTTAATATACCAAAAATATTCAAGAAAAATGGCGTTAAAGACCACTTCTACTTGAATGTTAGAATACTATATTCAGGAATATCTAATATTACATTAATATTGTTAATTGTAAATTCATGGACTTATACTACTTATGTTTCAATACTATCATCTTTAATATCTAAATTATATTAATATGACTTAATAACGTGGTATATACAACTACTTATTTCAAATATCATATAATACATATTTCATCTATAATTCATTTAGTCACTACTATACTCACTATATTACTACCTACTACTAACTACTACTACTTACTACTACTACTACTACACTGCTGCTGCTACTACTACTACTACTCATTAT
The DNA here is from genome assembly GCA_015478945.1 of Trachelipus rathkii. NCBI lineage: Eukaryota > Metazoa > Arthropoda > Malacostraca > Isopoda > Trachelipodidae > Trachelipus > Trachelipus rathkii. The sequence goes on along the minus strand of JABUQX010017408.1, from coordinate 17,504 downwards.
ACTACTTACTTACTAGCTAACTCGCTACTACTACACTACTACTACTCACTACTACTACTACTATTACTACGACTACTACTACTATAACAACAGAACTTTCTAAGAACTTTAATTCCTGTTAATTGTTAAGATAATTGCGCGGTTCGTAATTTTTAATTATTAACGAAGGCCTCAGCCGAATTTTGGATAATTTGTCTGAAACGAAGTCCGCAACGACAAACTTTTACAATTAAGGCCTAATTTATGGCCAGTAACATGGATAAAAATAATAATAAAATAAATAATAATATAAATAATAATAATTAATAATAATAATAATAATAATAATAATAATAATAATAATAATAATAATAATACATATAATAAAATAATTATAATAATAATAATATAATAATAATAATAATTAATAATCAATAATTAATAGTAATAATATGAATATAATAATAATAATAATAATAATAATAAATAATAATAATAATAAGTAATAATAATAATAAATAATAATAATAATATAATAATAATAATTTGATAATGATGATAATTAATAATGTTAATAATAACTAATAATAATAATAATAATAATAATAATAATAATAATAATAATAATAATAATAATAATAATTAATAATAATAATAATAATAATAATAATAATAATAATAATAATAATAATAATAATAATAATAAAGAATTAATAGATATAATAATTTAAATAAGAATATAATTAATAATAATAATAATAATAATAATAATAATAATAATAATAATAATAATAAAAATAATGAGAGTAATAATGAATGAAAAAAGGTTGTTCTTATCTGAGCGACAGCGGCTTTTGCTTTTTCGGCATTGAAGAATGCGGATTTATTTATTTATCAATTGGTCAAAGCATCCTTATATGGATGAGTAAAGAAAGTCCACTATTCAATAAAACTTCCATTGGAAATCAGAGGCCGAAGACCTATAGACATGAATAGGTTGCTGATGTATTATTTTATGTGTGTTGATGTGTTATTTTTAATTATTTCTATATTGGGTGAGAATGACAATATTTCTTTAGAGTCTATTATATATCAATGCGGAAGTTTTGAATGAACTATGAACATTTTTAAGAATATGCGGTTTTTTTTACTTCCGTATTTCATAAAAGCGGATAAGAATTTATCAATAAAATTTTGGAATAGTCAGTAGTACTTGTTTAATTAATCCTATTTACATCGGTCATTGACACTCTTATGCCTGAAATCATAAGCAACTCCACGGTCCGATTAAACTTGCATAAGATTTCAGATATCTAAAACCTGGGGATGTAAATATAACAAATTGATCCTTCACGTACTCAGCTGAGCAAACTGGGACACCCTAGAATTTATCCACCTAAAAAGAAACTTAAAACCTCTCTCTCTCTCTCTCTCTCTCTCCTCTTTCTCTCCTCTCTCTCTCTCTCTCTCTCTCTCTCTCTCTCTCTCCTCTCTCTGATTCCACACTGTCTAGTAGCATTCAGTAGAAATTCCTGACTTTAAGGCTCAAACGACAATAATAAACATACAAACATTCTCATTATTTTGTTTATCATAAACTCTTTTGTTATAAAAGAAAAAATAATAAACGTTGGTATTGGATTTTAGGGGGAAAGAATTTTGTGAAAAATAACAGAAAAAATTAAAGCAATTTTGTCAAATTTGCAAATCTCTCTAGATTTACGCTTTGCTACACAAACAAAATGAGAACGGTAAGACAAGAAAATCTATCTCTTGAGAGACATCGTCGGAACAAGTTCATACAAACAGACACGCACACGACCGCGCGCGCACACACATACACACCCACATTACACACCCACACAGCACACCACAGCACACATCACACCACACAGCACACACATCACACAAACAAACACCCAACACACAACACACCACACACACACACACACACTCACACACACACACACACTTACATGTTGCCTACTGGTTAAAAGCGCCTGACCACACCTCCCTTTTGTTAATCTCCACCACTAAATTTTCAATAACTACTTTGAAGTGGTATTGAGATGTCAGGTTTTGACTCCGAATATAGAATTCTTTTTTCTCCTTACTCTGTCGTGAATTTATATTACGTCTTTTGGCCCTTCTTGATATATACATATATATATATAATACTAGTTATATATATATATATAGTATATATATATTATACTATTATATTATATATTATATATATATATATATATATATATAATATATATATATACTATATAATATATATATATAGTATATGTAATAATATATATATATAGTATATTTATATATATATATATATATATATATATAAATTATATATCATATAGTATATATGATATATATATATATATATGTATATATATATATATATATATATATATAGTATTACACGGGGCGTGCGGTTGCATTTTTTGGGGTGGTAAGCTATATTATATATAGTATAATATATATATATATATATATATATTATATATATATATATATATTATATATAATATAGTATAATATATATATATATATATATATATATATATATATACTTACATAATTGCCTGTCCTTTAACTTTTGGAACAATTTTGATATTATTGGTAGGTATATTCATCTTTCTTGTTTTGTTAAATTTGTGGTTACACTTTGTGCATAAAATGAGGGGTGACTGCCGATAGCCTTTCTCTTTCCCTGCGATTTTGTAAAGTAGCCAATAGTATTATATAGTATTATAATATATATATATATACATAGTATTTATATACTATATATACTATATATATATATATATATATATATATATATATATATATATATAATATTTGCGAACCCTTTGGCTTTCCACACCAGCACACATTTCACACCACCCCACTCATCTTCACCGTTATCTTTCATCTTTGTTTCAGTCATCACAGCGAGCAAATAAAATTTGCCCTTCCTAAATACATCAATCACCTCCCTCCTCTTCTCCTCGACATTTATTCTCTGTCATTCCATGTACGCCAGCGATTCATACCAAATTTCGCCGAAAGATACGATGAGGTCGCTTTCGGCGACAGACCATGTCCGAGCTACAATAGCATACCCTAATACTAAAACATGTATCTTGTTGAGTTCTTTACTTTCTTCCCGATCTTCTCATCAATGTGCCAAAGAATTAAAAGTCCTTCACACTCATGACGTCAGACGTACGGCACGCTTGAGAAGCTTAAAAAGCCAAACAACGTTATTTCACTTATACGACGGGTTTTTACTTTTTTCTACAGTAAATTTTAAATTTTTCAAGTAAAATATTAACAAAGAAAAAGTCTCTTTCAATAAATTTCGTATCTTAAGCGAAGGAAAATGCTGCTTTGGAATGGAGAGAAGCTATTTTTTAATGCATTTGTACTGTTAAAAAAAAAGTAATATCACGGGAAGAGGACTGCTTTTGCAGAATTGTTGTCATTTATTTATGTATACGGTTGCCAATTAATTTCTGCTCTCCTCTCTCTCTCCTCTCTCTCTCTCTCTCTCTCTCGTCTCTACCTCTCCTCTCTTCTCTCTTCTCTCTCTCTCTCTCTCTTCCAGAAACATCGCACTAACCAACGAATGGTAATAATACATCGTATTGCTAATAACTTATATTACATGTGATTAACGAGTCAAATGAAAAATTGTAAAAACTCCGGATGATTAATTCGTAATTATTAACACATAATTGTTTAAGATTGACATTATCTTCAATTTTTGAAATTTTTTATATTTTATACAGGAAGGGTTGCTTTCCCTTGCTGGCTGATAGAATATTGAATATATATAATATATATACTATATTATATATATATATATAATATATATATATATACTAATAATATATATATATATTTATAATATATATATATTCAAATTATATATATAATATAATTATATGATATATATATATATATATAATATTATATATATATTATATATATATATATATTTATATTATATATAACATATATATACTAATAATATATATATATATATATATATATATATATATATATATATATATATATATATATCTAAATATATATATATTATATACTATACTAATAATATATATATATATATATAATTATATATGATATATTATATATATGATTACTATATATATATATATATTATCATTATTATATATATATATATATACTATATATACTATATATATATAACTTTCATCTTTAATAAAGATCATTTCTTTCCCTCTCGAAATAACAATCAGTGAAATAATAAAATGAAAAAGTCATTCTTAATTTCTTCTCAAAAAAAAAAAAAAAAAAAAAACAAAAAAAACGAATGGCGCAAGAAAAAACACTTGGGCTCCAGAATGCCGTAATTACGACCCAAAAATATTATTCTCCAGGCAAAATATCCTTTTTTAAAAGGAATCTATAGCTAAGAATTATTATTAATATATAATATATATATATATATATAATATATTATATAAATATATATATATATTTTATTATATATATAATAAATATATAATATATATACTATAGTATATAATTATATATAATTTGTTTTGTATTATATGCTATATATATTATAATATATATAGTATATATAATATATAATTTATATATTATATATATACTATAATTATATATATATATATATATATATACTATAATTTAGATCATATAATCCGTATATATATTATATATATATATATAGAATGCGGTCATGGAGCTCCGCCTATCAGACTAGCTACTTAACCTTACAGAGTTGGATTGTCTTAAACAAACCTGAATCACTGTTTGAGAATTGTTGAGAGCAACTTTATAACTCAGTAAGATGGAAATAGTGTTTGGAAAGATAGTTTTTGGTAGCTCTGATAAACCTGGGACTTAAATCTATCAGGCAGTAGATAAATCTAGCTGGAGAAGAGCACTTAAGCCCTCGGAATTAAGACATGCCATTTCTGATAATAACCCAGGGAGTTAATGAACAACGAAAGCGGAATGAACGCAGAATAATTTGAAACAATGGATGAAAAAGGAGGAAGAGGAACTGACTGAGTTAATGAAGAAACAAAACCTGCTTAGAGGACAGTGGAGCCACACTCTATATGAAGATTACTAAATGTAGTATAAAGAAGAAAATATAAAATGAAAATACCGAGTGGGTATCATACTAATATCTGTATTTTCAGATAGATTTTATGTGGTTAGATACAAAAAGGAAAGAATTGAGTCAATGGTACTAAAGTTAGAAGGGAGAAGAGTCTGTAAAATGTGGGTATGTGCACCTCATGGAGGAAAGAGACAGCAGAATGATAAACTAGTATTTTACTAGCAGATGCAAAGTGAATATGATGGAGCAAATGAAGAAATAAAAATTCTCATGAAGGATCTTAATGCACATGTTGAAGGAGATATTGAAGTAATTGAAACAATAGTGGGAGCTTGGGTATAAATTAAGAGACAATGTTGAGGGTCTGTTCAATTTTACAGGCAGTAACTGCTTGTCCATAATGAATAAGTTCTTCGCTCTCAGAGATTCAAATAAAGGATACTTGTATCGAATGGAACAGTGTAATTGGGAATTGTACCTATAAGTCAATGATAGATCTGATGTTAGTAAATGACAGAAGAGTAATGTTAGATGTGAAAAACATCCCATCAGTATCACCAGACTCGAACTAAAGACTGGTGCTAATAAATGAGATAGAGAGAAATTAAATTATTTACTTTTCTCAAAGTAAAACATTATCTATAATGTTAATAAAGTGACTAGGACAAGTATCCCATTTCAATTTATAAAGGTAAAGGCATGACGTTCAAACTACTACCTTGTTCTAATTTATAAGGGTAAGTGTAGGACAGGGTTAGTTATGGTCTTGTCAGATTTAAAGATTGGACTGGGACAGATTTTGTCTAGGTCCAATTTATAAGTGTAAGAAAAGGGTGGGATTAGGTCAACCTCTTTCTTGATACAATTTATAATTGTAAGGGTGAAGCAGAGACATTACCTGTCTTGTTTTTCATATATAAACTTAAATTGGGACTGGAACAGCTCTTCTCTTGTTAAGATTTAAAGGTATGAGTGGAATAATTCCTGTCTTGGTCCAGTTTATAAAGGTAAGGGTGGACCTAGGACAATTCTTTCATGCTCCTGCTTATAAAGGTAAGGGTGGAACTGGAACAAGTCACATCTTAATCCGTTTTAAAGGTAAGGGTGAACTGGAATAACTATTGGGTTGGTCAAATTGACGAGTTTAGTTTTAGACTGGAACACTTCTCCTTTGTTTTAAATTATGAGTAAGAATGGAACTTCAACAACTTCCAACTTTTTCAAATTTAAAAAATAAGAGTGGAATTTGGACAACCCAACTCTTCAAAAGGAAAAAGGATAGAACTGGAGGACTCCTGTCTTGTTCAATTTATAAAGAGTAAGGGTGGAATTGGGTCAACTTCTGTCTTATTAATATTTTAAAGAGTAACTGTGGGACTTAGACAACTGCACATTGGCCGAAATTATTCTGTCATCTCACAGGGGTTGGAAAGGTTTAAAGTCTCACATGATAACGGCTGGAGGGAGAAGTTGCTTGAAAAGATCACCCAAGTCGACACTTATGAACCCCATTCTGGGATTCAAGCAAATCCAAATATATAATTTGTTTTACTGTAAGTGCTGCCGTTCTCTAGTAACAGGTGATGTCGCTTTAGACAGTCTGACCATCTTATAATTATACTATATATTATATATATATATATCTATATATATATATATATAATATATATATATATTATATATATATAAATATATACTTATATAATATATAATATTATATTTATATATATATATTATATATATACTATTTCTAGCGATCCTAGAAAGTTCTATAGGAATTTCTTCCTATTAAAACAGTAAGTTTTTTTTTTGTTCGTTGTGTATTGCTTGTTTTACGTCGTTGTTGTTTGTTTGTCGCTGATTTTTTCTTCTTAAAATCTTTTAATAAAATATTAAAAACTATATAAACAAAAAAAATAAGGTTTCGCACAAACTCCATATTAATCCGACACTAAGAGTCTCTATTACATCACGACGAGTAAGAAATAAAATATGCAATAAGGAGGATTTCTTGTACTTAACAACTCTGAAAATAGTCTATCAATACTTTTTACATAAAAGAATATTTAAGTTATTCCAGAAGAATAAATCGTGGATTCGAAAATGTTACGCCCTCTCGCCGCTGAAACGAAAACGGCGTTCATGCCTCTATTTTATTTTTTTAAACGTTAATTCCTTCCCAACACTATATATATATATATTCATTATATATATATATATATAATTATATATATAGATATACATTATATATTATTATATAATATATATATATTATATATACGTATATATATATATTATATAATATATATATATTCATATTATATATATATTATATATATATATTAGCCACGCAAATTTTCAGATTGTCGGTCATATGTATCTTAAAAACTATTAATGCTACAGAAAAACGGAATACTGCTGGAATGCTGGTCCAAAGTTTGCCCTGTAAAAAATCAAAATAAAGAAAAAAGAAAAAATAATAACATAAAAAAAAAAAAAAAAAAAAAAAAATATATATATATAAATATATATATCTCAAAAAACCTACATAGCTACACGAAAAGGAAGTACATTTTGGAACCTTCGTAAATTTCCACATAAGAATATAAAAAATAATAAATAACTAAACAATTGGTTAATAATTAAGTAATAGATTAGCAGGCGTTATTTAGAGACCTCTTTATTCGGTTTCTCGAATAAATAAATAGACTTTCCTATTAAAATTTTGCTTTAACGCGCCACACTAGGGGGCTCGAGCCGACGGGGAACATAGGGGGGGCGTTTTCCAGTAACCCCATAGGGGGGGGCGGAGGTAGGAACCCGCCGCGACAACCCACAACTACAAAGAACGGGGGGTTCCGGAGAACCCTCCCAGAGGGGGAATTAGTCCTACCCCTTAGTTCCCCGGAAGCCGAGAGACCCCGCTTTTTCCCCTTTTTTCTTTTTTTTCCCCTTGGGCCAATCTTTTTCGTGCTGCGGTATGTTATAACCCTTGGTGGGGTTTATTCTTTAGTTTAAAAAAAAAAAAAAGCAAATTAAATTAGACAAAACGGGGAGGTTTTTTTGGACCCCCAATTTTATATCATATATATATTTATATATATAATAATAATATACTATAGTATATTATAATTATATTATATATATATATTATATTAATAGTATATTATAATATATATATAATATATATACTATAATATATAATATATTTATATAAATATATACTATATATATATTATATATATAATATAGTATTATATATATATATATACTATATTATATATTATATATATCATACTATAATATATTACAGTTGTCAATAACAAAGAAAAATCCTATAGACTTTTCAAAAAACTTTATTGGATTAAAAGTTTCATAAATAAATGTTGAACCTAGTTAATTATTGTAATTATATTAAAAAAAAAAAAGAATTTTACTTCTATTTTTCCAATATGGAAAATTATACGTCTGCGTTTTTACGTCCGCGAGATATGAAACAACACAACTGTACAACATTAGCTTTAAAAACTATTCTGGCACCAAATTATAAGCTTTCTTTTTATAGTTGGGAAGCTTAAATAATATATATATATATATATTAATCATATATATATAATATATATATATATATAATATAATTTTTTTAACATTGTAATTAAAAAAAATAGAAAATATTGTAAAGTAATGATTAAAAAAATTGTAATTGAATTTATATATATATATTAGTGATGGGACGATTAAAGAATTTTTGCCGATGACGATGACGATGACGATTAGAGCAAATTTTGCCGATGACGAGACGATTGACGATGACGAATGACGAATGACATTAAATTGAAAAAAAAACTATTTTAAAAATTTCATTTCTCTCCATCTCTCTCTCCTCTCTCTCGTATTATATATATATATATATATATATATTAATATTATATATATATTATATATATATATTATATATATACTATATATATATATATAATTATATATATATATATATCATAAATATATATATATAAAATATATATATAGTATACTATATATATATATATATATATAGTAGTATATATATATATAGGGTAGACAGGGGAGTCAGGGGGTTCAACCTCCCAAAATTATTTTAGCGATCAAGAAATTTTATCATTCTTTACTCTCAATAATCATTTATTATAATAATACATATATAAAATAATAATAATAAGTAATAAAATATACATAATAATAATTAATAATAATATTAATAATAATAATAATAATAATGATAATAATTATAATACATATAGTTAATCAATGGAAATGAAAAAGTATTTATTCAATGGAAATCGAGAGAGACATGTTTGTGGTCCGTAACGACTTCTTAGGTCAAGTGGCTGTTCACATAATTCGATAGACAAAATAACTTTTAGACCCAGGGACTTCAAAAATAGTAACGGTTTCCCAAGTTGCAGATGATAAGAAAATTGGCCACTTCAATAAGGAATACATGATGATGATAAAGATTTAAAAGAATAAGGAGGGGAGCTGTAAATCGTTGATGGGCATGCAGCGGTTCATTCCTTCTATCAGCTAATTTTCATTTCTCATTCTTCCTTCTAAAACTTAATCTTTCTTTTCACTCATAATCCATGGTTCGATCGTGCCTATTCTCTGGCACATCCAGTGCTAGAGACAGTTGCCTGTCGGCTGTGGACAATTTCTCGTTTATCCTTATCACCTCTCATGCTAATTTTCATTCAGCTAGAAATGTTGCAGGGATTACTCTTCCGAGCACAAGCTGGCTTTATCAAGGAATGGTGCGTAAACCTTCTTGGTTTCTACTGACAAATCTTTCATCTCTAGCACTTCTGTAAATCTGCCTTTCCTCCTCATATTCGATGATCATTTTGTTGCTTAATTCTCCCAACTGAAAGGCTAATCTTTCTTCAGCCTCTCGCTCAAACTATAGTTTCTTATGGTCTATCATTACTGCACTTTCCCTCCCTCTGTGTTGAAGCTCTCACATGTCCAACCTATTCCGAACAAAAGGAAGCCGCTCTATCCTTCTAACTATGCCCTGTAGCTCTCACTTGTTTCTAAATCTTAAGATCTTTGGCAACCTGTCTCACTCATTGCTTAGATTCATCTGGAACTCACTTCGATCGCCAGTACGGTCTCGTTGCACGAAGTTCTATGCGCATATACATATCCTATCTAACGAGTTTATGCGTTTTTCGCTCTTAAGAACTACGGGAGACTTGGTACTGCTGGATGCTGACTATATACAAAGATGGATCCCGGTATGTACGGCGTTCACTGCTCTTCCAAGCTTCCCTCTTTGGTTTCTCCTTCTCTATTGCATTACTCCTTATAGTTACTTTCTTTTCAAATCGATTCCAATATGGCTGTTGTGAGGGCGAATTCTTTCTTTCTTTTCTGTCGAATAGTTTGGATGTTGTTTCTCAGCGGTTCTGCTATTATCTCCTACTTTATTCCCTCTTTCATTTAATGATCTTCTCACCTGCAACTCTAACTCTATCCACTTCGTATTCGATGACTCGACCCTTCATTCTCTAACTCATATCAATTCTACTACCACTCTTACCTTCTGGAATTGCTTCGTCTTAATCTTTCCGATCTTATTCTCGGCTGATGAATAGAAATAACTTTGTGAAATTCCATTCTTCTTTAAAAACCCAACTTTACAAATCTCCTTCTTAACAATACCCTTTCTCTTTTCCGCTTTCGACGTTCGTGTGGGTCTCTCCTGTTTGACGATTAATAAACATAATTAGGATTAACGCATGAAAAAAAAAATAGCCACGGAAACCTAGGCTGTCACAACGGTTGCGTAGGCGCCCAAAGACTGGAAGTTTCTGTTTTACACTTTTGAGACTGTTCTCCATTTTCTCGAGTTCGCTCCGCTCGCCTGAGGTGCAGACCCAATATATGAGTATGCTGTCATTATCGCTGGGGGCAGGTCTGGTCTTCACCCGGCTTTTGTGATAGGGTCAGGAGTCAACGACAAAAAAGGCTATAAACTGATTCCTGTACTTTCGCAGTTCACTTGACCCTCTAGTCTTATTCGCGCAGGCGATGTTGGGTGCTTTACTCTATCGCTATAGGTACCGCGCAGCGGGCACAACTGCTCGAGGGAACATTGTTCACTCGCGTACCAAGCCCCTTTACCGAGCCCTTCGGTAGCACAATAGGTACTAAAGTATCTGCGCACGAGTATTTGTACATTAGGTAAACCTCCAGGATAGTTTGCTTGGTGGTTCCTTCTTTCTCCACCACTCCTGTTTGTGGCATTCTCTTCCATTTCTGATTTCTACTGAATTTTAATCTCCTCACTTTAAAGCCTGCGTCTGTGCTCATATGCGCCAATTTGCGCATAGAGGGGAAGCTTTTGAGAGACTACACCCTTCCTTGATAGGCTCATGCCCGTGCAGGTGTTGGTGACCACCTTGTAAAAAAAATCTTGAACTGGGCACGTATAATGTGGCAAAATGAACTGAACTCCTCCCCCATTTCCAAGAACATTGCATATCAGATCGTATCCCAGACAATCGTAACTCTTATTCAACATTCCTTTCAGATGGATTCATAGTCGGGCAACCACACAAAATTTTGACCTTTCAAACTTAATTTAACCTTTAGACTTCTTGTACTCACACACACACAGAATCTACCATAGCTCTCTACCACACCTCACTCATCAGAATTGCAAACCTTCTATCCCCTCCTACTCATTCCTTTCCACAGCAACACAAAACATTTCACACCAACACCACACCATCGCATTTTCACTCATTTTCACCGTTTCCTTTGTTTCAGTCACAGCGAGCAAATCAAATTTCCCTTTCTAAATACATCCATCACCTCTCTCCTCTTCTCCTCAACATTTATTCCTCTGACATTTCATATACAGATACGATTCATACATTTTCGCCGAAGGATGGAAGGGCGCTTACTGCGATCACGACCTTCTCCGAGGCATGCATTAGCATTCCTGGCAAAAGATAAAGATGGGGCAGTAGGCAGCCAACCTAACTTCCACCGTCCCTTAGTCGCGTTCTACGACACGCAGGACATACGATGTGCGGATTTTCTCCTACACGTTATGGACTAAAGGATTAGGGTGTCTGTAAATGATTGTCTAGAGAGGGTGTGCGATATAAGTATGTTGTATATATGTCTGTTTGAGAGGAATGAGTTGGATATAGACACGGCATAACAGAAAGGCGAACCATTAGGCACTGGAATCTCATACATACCATAAGCAGAAAATGGGTATATTATATAGATATATATATATATATATATTATATAATATATATATATATTATATTTATATAATATAATATATATAATATATATATATACTATCACTATATATACATATATACTTATATATATTATATTATAATATAATATATATACTATATTAGTATGGACGATTAATCTCATCGTCATCGCTTCACTCGGCAAAATCGGCAAATTTATTTATCAATATTTTTTTTACATCGTCATCGTCATCGTCAATCTGGCAAGATTTCGACCGATTATTTTTTGCGGCATTAATTGAAACAATTACTTAAGGAATGTTTGACCAACAGTACTATTAAACTCACGAGTACATTAATAATAATAATAATAATGAACATATAATATATAAATAAATAAATAATATTAATAATAAAATAATAATATAATAATAATTTTTAATAATAATAATAATAATAATAATAATAATAATATTAAATAATAATAATATTATTATATATATATAATTACTAATATATATTATATAATTATATATATATATATATATATATATATATAAATATATATATATATATATATTATATATATATATATATATATATTAATATTATAATATATATAATATATCAGATATATATACCCATCTTTGTTATAGGTTTATGACATCCATTGCCCTAATCGGTTACCGCCTTCCTGTTATTTGCGTTCATATCCACATATCCTCCAGACAACATAATCATAATTTACACTACTCCTTATATTATCACACCATCTTCTAGCACAACATGCTCTACCAACATCCCTATACCCTTATATCCTACGTGTAGGAGAAAAAAAGCCCACATCGTATGTCCTGCGTGTCGCTAGAAGGACTAAGACCGGTGGTAGCTAGTTGCTGCCTTCACTACCATTATCTTTTTGCCAGGAATGTATATGCCTGTCTCGGAGAATGTCGTAACCGCAGTAAGCGCCCTTTCTATCCTTTTTTGCATGTAATTTATCAATAAGTATTTTGGAAATTACATGTCAGGTGGCAGGCATAGTTGAGGAGATTGAAGAGTACTTGATGGATGATATTTATAAAGCGGCAAATTTGATTTGCTCGCTGTGACTGAACAAAGATGAAAGGAAACTGTGAAAAGGAGTGGTCTGGTGTAGAAGTGTTGTTAGTGCTCTGTGGAAAGGAATGAGAGGGGGAAAGAGTGATTTGTAATTATGATGAGTGATTGTTGTAGAGCTATGGTAGATTTGGTGTGTGTGAGTACTAGAAATTCTAATGGTTAAATTTAAAGTTTGAAAAGGTCCAAATTTGTAGTGGTTCATGACACATGATCCTCTGAGAGTAAATGTTAGAGAGAGCTACGCATTCTTTTGGAGATAATGATAATCTGAATGATGTTTTGGATGGGGGGATAGGAGATTCAAATTCATTTGCCAATATCTGCCCATTTCAACGATTTTTTTTATAGGGCGTCACACCACTTCACGCAGGAGCCCTATTCAAGGAGGGGGTCATTACTCTCAAAAATCACCCTGCGGCAAATACGATATGAGCACGGACGCAGCTTTAAAGTGAGGGATTATTACATTTAGAAATATAATCAATTCTGTGAATTCCACAAAACAGAGGTGGTGAGAAAGAGAGAAGCACCCACAGCAAACTAGCCTGGGAGTTACCAATGTCAAAAATTATCGCTGCGCATTATACAGCACCTATTGTGCCTACGAAGGCGTCGTAGAGGTGTGGTACGCGAGTGACTTAGCGAGTGGAATACGATGGATATGAGTTAGAGGATGCAGGTGAAGAGATCAATTAATGAAACAGTAGGAATAAACAAGTAGGAGATGATAAGACAGAACCCTTGAGGAAAACACTAGTTGACAGAAAAGAAGAAGAAGTCCCCCATCAACAACACGCCGATATTTTAGATTTGAAAGAAAGCTAGACATAGTAAGCAAAGAGAAGGAGGAAACCCAAAGGAGGGAGCTTGGAAGCACGTTGCACGCTGCCATCTGCCGGTTTCCAAAGGCTTTGGATAGTACCAAGGCCACACCCAAAAGTCTCCCGTAGTTCCTCAGAGCGAAAAACCATAATCGGTTTGATCATGAAGCTATATCGCCAGAAGACTTCAGTGCAACGAGCACCGTCTGGCGAAATGGAGTGAGCTTTCCAGATAGATCTTAGAAAGTGTGAGTTGAGAAGGGTTTCAAAGATTTAGATAGAATACAAGGACGAGCTACAGAGGCGATAGTGAGAGTCAGAGCGTTCCTTTTTTCGAAACGGTTGGACATGTGAGAGCTTCCAACCCTGAGGAGCGAAAGTGCTAGTATTGAGACAGTAGAGAATATAGTTGAGCGAGGGCCGAAGAGATATGCCTTTTCAGTTGGAGAATTAGCAACAACAATCGATCAGATTCGGAATAGAGGAGGAAAGGCAGATTAACAGAAGTTGCTAGAGATGAAGATCTTGTCAGGTAGGAGTAGGGAGAACAAAGGAGCGTTAGCAGCATTTCCTTGGCACTGAAGCCAGCTTCTGCTCGTCGAAGAGATATCCCTTCACCGACAATTCTCAGAGATGCAAATTAGTGAGATGATAGGGAGAACGAGAATTTGATCAACCGGATACACACTGTCTCTGCCTGAATGCCAGAGGAATAAGCACGATCGAACCTACTGGATTATGAGAAAGGAACAGATTTATTTTAGAAGGAATTGATAAGGGAAGAAAATTTATCTGAAGAAGGAATGACCCTGCTCATCCCATCAACGATTACAGCTCCCTACTTATCTTTTAAATCTTTATATACATCCTCAGTAATCCTATTTGAGGTAGCTTAATTTGCTATCATTTGGCAACTTGGCAAAACCTTACCATTTACAGTTCCACTGGTCAGAACTATCTTTATACATCGATCATGCAGATCAGCCACTTGACTAAGCAAATCACGTTATGCGACACCAAAAATGTCTCTGCGATTTCCCTACTACATACTTTTCATTATTCATAGAATCATAACTATTATTATTATTATTATATTATATTTTATTATATGAATATTATTATTATTTAATTTAGTTTATTAACTCTATTATTATTATTAGTATTATTATTTTTATTATTATCTATTATTATTATTGAGACGTAAGGAATCAAAAATTTTGATCGCTAAAATAATTTCGGGAGGTGAACCCCCTGACCCTCTGTCTACAGCCTTATAAATATTAATATATATAATATATATAATATATATACTATATATATATATATTATATATATATATATATATATATATATTATATATTATATATATAGTAATATATATATTATAATATATAGTATATAGAGAGAGAGAGAAGAGAAGAGAGAAAATTATAAAATATTTTTCACCTGACATAAATCGTCATCTTCATCGTCATCGTCATCGGCAAATTTGATCTAGATCGATTTAATCTCATTCGTCATCGGCAAAATTCATAATCGTACCCATCCACTAACTTCAGTTATTACCTAGTTATATATAAATTTTATATATACTATATATATTATAAATTATATATATTAATACTATATATATAAATATATTCCTTATATATATATATATAAAATTATTTATTATGCTATTTATGTATTATTTATTATTATTATTCATATTGATTATTATTATCATTATTATATTATTATTTATATATTATTAATATAGTCAATATTATTATTATTATTTATGATTATTATTATATATTATTGAGTTTTAATTTTATTTCAAAATTCTTATTAATGCTGTTCAAGTTAATCCGCGGCAAAATAGGATCGGCACACACCTTTCTGGCCAGATGCACGATGACGATGGACGATTTACAAAAAAGATATGCTCGAGTTTTTGCCGATAGACGCATGACCGGTGCACGATTAATCGCTACCCTATCACGTTTGAATCCTATATATCATCATGAATATACATACTATATATTATATAATGCTTTCACTAACTTAAGTATATTTAATATATACCATATATTATATACACTTATAATATACTACTTATACTATAATATTATATAGCTAATACAATAATCATATCTATTATATATACTAATATATATAAATATCTTCTATTTTATATATATAATAACAAAACCAAAGATTACATTTCGCACCAACATGGAACTAGTAGCTCTATGATTACATAAATAGATGTCTATAGGCACGAAATCATTTTTCTCCTTGTCTAGGAGTCAAGTGTGGTTAGGTTGGTTAGTCAGGTCAGGCTCAGGTCAGGTCTAGGTCTGGTTAGGTATAGGACAGTCAGTTATGTTAGGTCCACTTTTTTTTCGAAACTTTAATTCATTCTTCTCTCACACAAAAACTTCTCTACAAGATCTACACGTATGTATTGAAACATCAAAATGAACCTCTTTATACGGCCATTCACATACGTTACCAAACAAAGCGAAAAATAATTTTTAAATGCGAACCAATAAAAAATGAACTTTATTTTACCATAACATTCTACATTTGCTACACTTTTTTTCAATTAATATAAAAAGCTAAGAACTCGTATATAATAACAATATTTCATGCAATACATTTCTGAATAAATTTTCTTTTTAACAAGTTTCAATAACCCTTACATTGCTGTAATAACTATCTACTGAAGTTTAGACGTACAAAATGTTACAGGTAAATCAATGAATGCTCGTAGATAACTCCCTGCCAGATGTACGATAAAACACATTTTTATTGAATTTTATATATTTTATACAATTGTTTATTCACTTAACAAAACGATTTTTATTTTTAATACATATTTATCTACTTTATTCACTAAATAAACTTTTTGAAAAGTCGTTCTGTATTGAGACCAATAGGTCACCTTCACATATATATATATATTATATATAATATATCTATTATATGTATTTATATATTTATATATTATAATAATATATATATATTATATATATACATATATATTATATTATTAAATAGTATATAGCATATATATATTAGGATCTTGTCAACTATCTGAGTGAGTTTTATCCATATCGATTGAATGGATCCGAACATTTTATTTGATAAAAGTCAAAATTAAACTTTATTGTGTAATTAAAGGAGCTTCACATCTCTTCCTTG